>JABSTT010001877.1:0-68234 GCA_013339685.2 Hyalomma asiaticum
CCAACTTAGTCACATGCCGCAAGAAAACTGTGGGTCGCAGGCAGGCGGGTTCGTCGCGCTTAAACAAGTGACTGTGCAGCAACTCACCGTTTTCTTCGGCATTTTCACGGTAGAAGTAGCTTGCACGCCGTGCAAGTCGAGTCTATGACGCGCCGAGGCCTAAATGCAAGAATGAGAAATACATGAACAGCGTTGCTTCACGACCCATGAAGTGATTTAGGATGACGTACCTTAATGTAGCTGGTCTTCGGTGTAGAAGGCAGAATGGTCGATGTTGTGTATAAACTCTTTGGCCACGAAATCATTAAGCGATCTCGAGCAACGTGTACAGCAACAGTGTAAAGCACAGCCTTTTGAGCAAACGGGGACTGGGGACATGCTGAGGAATCGTTCCCTAGCTGCTTCAGCACCTATCTAGGGGCAGAAAGTACCTCCCTAAGGGTACGTCACATCCGGGTTTGAGCCAAACCGGCCGCAGCCAGACTCCGGCGATACGCTTCTGTTGGCTCTGGCAGCCCGCGGGCAACCAGAAGTGCAAAATAGAAGAAGAAGATGATGATGATGAGTGTGGTTCGATTAGGAAAGGACGCTAATTTCTGCAGCCCATGTAGGGAGCACGGTTAAGCGTCCGTAGGACTAGGGGAAAGGGAGTGAAAGGGATAGAGAGAATGGCCGTAGTGGAGGGCTCCGCCGCGGTGGTGTAGTGGTTACGGTACTCGGCTGCCACCCAAAAAACGCGGGTTCGATCCCGGCCGCGGCGGTCGCATTTTCGATGGAGGCGAAAATGCCAGAGGCCCGTTTACTGTGCGTTGTCAGTGCACGTTAAAGAACCCCAGGTGGTCTAAATTTCCGGAGCCCTCCACTACGGCCTTTCTCTCCTCTATCTCTTTCACTCCCTTTCCCCCACCCCCACGGACGCTTAGCCGTGCTCCCTACATGGGCTGCACAAATTAGCGCCCTTTCCCAACCAAACCACAATCAATCAATCAATCAATCCGGAAATTTAGACCACCTGGGGTTATTTAACGTGCACTGACAACGCACTAGTACACGGGCCTCTGGCATTTTCGCCTCCGTCGAAAATGCGACCGCCGTGGCCGGGATCGAACCCGCGTATTTTGGGTGGCAGCGGAGTACCGTAACCACTACACCACCGCGGCGGACAAAGTAGAAGAGCCCTATCAAGTGCTCTTCGCTTTTAGGCGTGCGTCCTGCATGCACAGCATGTATTTCCCCTTTCCATCGTTACCCAAGCAGAGCGTTTCAGTAGTTTCACGGGAGCACGCAAGTGGGATACCACAAGAGGCAAGACCCGAAAAATTGCTTCCATGCCAAGGGCACACTTATTTTATATTGTGTCATTTTTAGTATAACAACCATTGGTGCTTTAGTATAACCGTCGTGCCCAAATGCAGAATTAGAACACCTGTTCCATCGCCTGATGTAGAGTGTGAGAAACAAATGCAGCGGCATCATTGTCGCTATTTTCATGCTCCTTGGCATACTGTTGGAGTGCTGGCACTTCAAATTCAATGCATACCAATTAGGTTTCTAAACGTGGAATACTAAAAGCATCCGATCCTCTCTACAAGATTCACTAGAATACATTAGCGTGCAAGAACGAAGTAGTTAAGAGTTGCGCTGACGCAGTATTAACAGTCTGCAAGCAAATGGAAAGCCTGGTATTAAATATTGCGTACATAACGTTCATTAAACCGTTTTCAAAGCAGAGACAACAGTAGAAATGAGCTACATCCCAGCATATTGATCCACTACGCAATTGTATAAAACGAAAACAAGCGCCCGCTACAGCACCACAAGCAGAAATAAATCAATACATGAATGTTTAAAAACCCGCCACAACGCATGACACAACTATGTTAAAGTGAACATCCGTTATCGGCAGACACCAAGGCTTCACAGATCAGGCGTTTGCCATTGCCGTGAAATAATGTGAAGATATATTCAAGGCGACGTGGAACTCCTTGTCAAATGACTTTATTTCCAGATTGTAACAACCAACCTGTTTTTGTTCAACGGCCAACACGCAGATAGTTGAGGCGAGCGGACCCAAACATCCTGCGCTGCAGGTCGAATCTCAGTGCGAACGATGTGTAGGGCAACAGCCTATATTACGAGCAAAGCATGAGTGGTGCAGGGACGCTTTTCCGAAGATGCTGTCAACTGTTTTCGTCCCTTGTAGTCGTAACCACCTCGTTCTAGGATTGCACTCGATAGCTCGCGCGCCGGGAGGCTCGCGCTCGCCCTCGGCGCGTTCCTCCCGGCGCGCGAGCTCTCTCACTCTTCCATCTGCTGTCTTGCATAGAGAAAGAAAAAAAAGTTAAAGAGTGGACACTCCCATAGACCCCGGCGGATGGATGGATGGATGGATGGATGCTATGAGCTTCCCCTTTGTAACGGGGCGGAGACATGTGCGCCACCAGGCTCGTAAGAAGATTTAAGAACTTTTTTTTTCCTCTTTTAATTTTCCTCATGCCTTTTAAATTTACTTCAATCAAATCGATCATGCCATATCAAAAACGGAATTTCATATCCCAGTTCCCTGCCCCTTATGGCAGAAATTCCATATTTTTCCCTATAATTATTTTTGTCCGTTCTCTCTAGTTTTCTGCCACCAGTATTCTAACCGTCTCTTACTTATTTCAATCGCGGCTATGTTCAGCTTCCCGTTGTTCGCCCTAAAACCCAAGGCTTCATGTAGGGTGGTGCCCAAACGTACACCTGGGTGGATATTTCCGCATTCAATCAGAACATGCTCTGTCGTTTCCCTATCTTCCTCACAGCATGTGCATTTTTCTTCTTCTTTACTGAATTTCGCTTTATAAACACGCGTTCTAAGGCAGCCCGATCTCGCTTCAAACAATAAAGCACTTCCTCTTGAATTATCATAAAATGCCTCCCTCTTTATTTCGTTTTTGCCCTCTCGGTAGTTATTCAGACTCGGTTTTTTTTCCATCGCTGTCCTCCAGTAAATCTTCTCCGCCTCTCTGACTTTTCCCTTTACGCTCTTTGTTGTCAGTTCTCTTAGAGCCGTATATTTACTGGTGAGCCTCCTAGTTCTCTTTCTCCACTGCGTGTCAACGCTATTTCTATATAAATAGCGGAACACCTTCACTGCCCACCTAACCTCTTTCATATTCCTTAGCCTTTCTTCAAACCTTATTTTGCTCTGCGCTTCCCTTGCCTCAAAACTCGCCCATCCCATATCGCCCTTTACAGCCTCGTTTGTAGTTTTCCCGTGAGCACCCAATGCGAGGCGTCCCACAGTTCTTTGATTCACATCCATTCCCGATTGTATCTCTGGCCTCATGCACACCACTGAGTTCCCAAATGTAAGCCCCGGTACCATTTCCCCTTTCCACAGACCCCTAAGCACCTCGTACCTATTGTGTCCCCATAACGCTCTGTGCTTCATTATTCCTGCGTTCCTCTTTCCCTTTGCTGCCAAGGCTTTTTCCTGTACCTTCATGTATCTATCGCCCTCATTTACCCATACGCCAAGATACTTGTATTCGCTTACTCTCGGTATTTCTTGGCCCTGTATGGATACCGCCTGGTCGTTGGGATCATTGAATACCATCAATCCGCATTTTGTTACACTAAATCCTAGTCCTAGATCCTCGCCTTCCTTCCCGCATATATTCACCAGCCGTTGTATATCATCTCGACTGTTTGCGAATAAGACAATATCATCAGCATAAAATAAACCCGGAAGCATCTGCTCAATCATCACGCCGCCCTGTTTGTGTGACAGATTAAAACCAATGTGGCTATCTCCTAGCGCTTTTTCCATTCTAACCATGTACAGCATGAATAACAGCGGCGACAAAGGACATCCCTGTCTCAGCCCCTTGCTAATATCAACGTTCTCTCTGCTACTTATTCCTTCCCATTCTATGCAAACTGTATTTTCTCGATATATTTCCCTCAAAAGCTGTACACAATCGTCGCCTATGCCCATTCCTTCCAAAATTTCCCACAATATTTCCTGATTAACATTGTCATACGCCCCAGTGATGTCTAGAAAAGCCACATACAACGGCCTCCTTTCTATTTTAGATATTTCTATACACTGAGTAAGAACAAATAGGTTATCGTCTAAACGCCTGTCTACTCGAAATCCATTCTGAAGTTCTCCCAAAATATTGTTACGTTCTGCCCAGGCTTCTATTTTTAATTTTACTGCTTGCATAGCCATCCTGTATAGTACCGATGTAATGGTTAGCGGTCTATACGAGCGAATGTTATTCTTTTCCCCCTTGCCTTTATAGATTAAGTTCATTCTGCTTTTTCGCCAACTGTCCGGTATTTGCCTCTCCTCTAAGCATTTTTCTACGGCTTTCAATAGCGCTTCTTTAGTGTTCTGTCCTAATTCGTTAATGAGGCTAACGGGGACCCCATCTAAACCCATAGCAGTGCGCTTTGGAATTTTTCCTTCGGCCTTTTTCCAGTTGAAATTCTCAAGTTCTAGCTCTTCCTTAGTTTCGCTCTCCGTCATGGTTTTATCCACTGGGGGAATCTCTTGGACGATCTTTTTAAACGAATCGGCTGTTACCTTCTGGATGTAACCCAACGCTTCGTACCCTTCCAATTGATTTCCTCTTTCATCAACAATATGTTGTTGCAATGTGGCAGACCTTTTACCTAGCGCTTTTATGTGGTTCCAAAATATCCTAGGCGCGTCCTTCTTTTTGTCATGAATTTCTGTAACCCAGCGTTCGCTTTCACCTTTAATTTTTGCCTCGACCAATTTCTGTACAATAGATTTTTTCTCTAAATATATTTCCCATCTTTCCGTGACTTCGACTTGCGGCCGCTTCTCCCTTTCACCAACCTGGTGGTTGGTGAGAGCAACTGGCCTGCGCTTCCCGTTTCGGTTTCACTGGCGCGAATTTTGGATTACTGTGCGCAACCGACGTTTGGCTATGGCGAAAGTTAATGATTTCAGACCACTTTTCTCCGCCCAAATGGCAAGGCTATTGTTTGTCGTTTTGATTTAGCGATTCCCTATTTTGTCTAGCTCAAAATTGTGCGTGCGAATTGAGGTCATGACGTAATCTTTATTTCGACTAAGTCATAATAGAAAGAGACGCAGGTAATCATATTTCACTACGGCTTTATTCATCGCGCTTGTTTTCCTTTTGGAACAAGCGGTCAATCTATATATCAATCAAAGAGGCAGAGTACCCGCAATGTTTTTATTCCAAGGCAAGGTAGAGGCTGAGCATATAAAAAGCACAAAATGAGAAGAGCATCGCACATCCCGTGGTATGCGGAAGAAACTCGTCCCTGGCTTCTTGTGGGTTCTGCCTTTGTTCAAGCACCACGACACACAGCAGTAGCTGCCGTAGCTTGGACCGCCGGACGGCGTGGCATCAGCGCGGTCTGAAAATGTCAGTAAATGCACACCAGGATTTATTCGTGGTCCGAGGCTTCGGGAAACGCGTCGTAAAGCATGCGAGGCCCAGCGACCGCTCCTCAACAGGGAGTTTTCGAATAGCGAAAGCAAAGCTTGCGGGCGTAGCGTTGCGGGCTTCACTTAAGGGGAGCCCGCGAGCGTACGACGCGTTCGCCGCTACGCCGCAAGCTTTTCGTACGCTATTCGAAAACTCCCTAATAGGTAGATTTAGTATTGCGGAAAATTTTTGCGTTAGCGATTGCGAGTCACGCTCGCTAAATTTTTGCGGAGTGCTATTCGATAGCGTTCCATAGCTCTTTAGTATAGCGCAAGACGACGACGCTCCGCACAACTCAAGGCACGCAAACCTTCGCTGCGCCATCTAAATGTGAATAGTGAAAGCGTCAAAACCGTCGGCCGTTGTTAGTAACTTAAAAAGCAACGCAAGCGCAAAAAGAATTACTAAAAAGAACATCGTGCAATAATAATTGCACAAGTGTTGCTGTAGTCTGATGAGGCAGAGTTTCGCTTTCGTTGTGCATGTGTAATGTGGTCAAACTAGAATCCACAGCGAAAAGATCGTTGTCATTTCGAAGCGAAAACCAGCAACACGATTTATTGTGAATCAGCTAGTCCCACAACGCAGCAAGGCGACACGATAGATGCGAAACGGGCAGCCGTCAGTTGTAGGCTGGTTGTAGGGAGCCGCCATGTTCTTCGCGCTAAACAAACTTAGCGAGCGTTTTGCGTCTCCGCTAAGTTCGGAAGATAGCGAGCGATCGCTAAACGCAAAGCTGGAATAGCGTGCGGACGCATGCGCAGTCTGACCCCGCTAAATTTTAGCGTTTAGCGGGGCGCAACTTAAGCTGCACTAAAACTCTCTAATGTTTCGCACCGAGCTCAGCGCACAGCACGCGTCGCCTCGGCTTGACGCCGTGCCCCAGTTTGCTATACTAGGGCGAAATCTTGTACGCGTTCTTGTACGCGTTCCACGATGGGACGGAGGCGTTCCGTTCCATCGAGCCGAACGCGATTCTGCATATGTTGCACAATGTTCACGTCTTGCCGCCGCATACAGCCGCAAACTGTTTTTTTAGCAAACCTCGCCGTCCTCACAAGCTCCAGAAAAAGATTACAACTGCGCGAATAAGACACCACGTAAGAAACACAGAAACGCCCACCCACACGAAGCGCAACGCGTGTGGGCGTGTTTATGTTTGTTACATGGCGTCTTATTCGCGCAGTTGTAACCTTTTTCTGATTCAATGACCCAACTAGCCCAACAACATGTAATTCAACAAGCTTCGCTTGAAAACGTACCTCACCTGCTGTCTCACACACGAAAACACCGAAGCAGCCGACGTTGACGAAACCGCTGTCATGCCTGGGCTTGTCGCATGCTGGTATGGCGAGTACTCTCGGCGCGAAATCGTAGATGCTGCTTATGGCAGTGCGGCTGAACAAAAATAACCACGTAAGGTGCGTTGAATAAATTGTTTTTATGTATAAAGAACATGTCAAATATAGGCGCATAATTATTATTTTGTAAAAAACATACTGTTTAATTGATGATAACTTTTTGTTTTTCGCACTTGCGTCCTCTGGCGTTTGGTGAGAGCACTAGTTTGTTACGTGGTCGTGACGTACTTCCTGAGGCCAGATTTCGCGGAGTGTCCTCTCATGTGTGAGAGAGACAGAAAGAGAGAGAGAGAGAGAGCGAAAAACTGTCCGTTTCTAACGATGATGATGGGTTTGTGCTAGCGCGTTACGGCGCGTGTAAGAAGCTGGTGTAAGACGCTGTGGCCTCTCCGCCTTATACTCTTTCAGCAGTCATGTGATGGCGTCGGCAAACGGGGTGCGCGTTCCGGCCTGTGTAAGGGGCTGCGTAAGACGCTGTGGCCTCTCCCCCCTTACTAGTGTGTACTGCATGTTTCTAACGCGTTTGTGCTAGCGTCCCCTTAAACGCGAGATCCCAGCGTTCGAATAGAGTGTTTCTCACGTCTTTACATGATGATCGACTGGGCGAATTACACGGAAGATTAACGGTTTACCGGTGATTCACTCCGGAGCTTCGCCCACTCATCATCATTCACCCCGTGGATATGCTGTGAATTTTTTTTGAAAACCTTTTTGTCTAAACCTTCTAGCCGCGTTTACTTATAATCAGTACTGCCCATCTCATGCGTAGAAAGAATTTGTTGTGTGTTTTACCCTCGGGCTGGAGTACAAGAAGCCTCAGCGCGGACGCGTTCACTCCAGGCGCCGCGATATAAAGCAACAAAGTAGAAACGCAGTAATCGCTCTAGTGCTGCATTAAAGAACGCGCGATTGCTTATTGTGTGCGCCGAACAACCGCGCCGTCGCTCCTGTTAGCAAAGCATTACGAGAAACTTGTCTTCCTGGCGTGTTTTACGCCTTCTTAAATTAGCCAAGCAATTAGCAGAGTTGCCTTTAAAACTTCGGTGAAAGCTGACAGAGGCGTCAAAGTTTAACAAAGCAATAACGTCAGCGCGCGCAGTAGGCTCCGCCGAGCCCAGCACAGCGCTCCGTGCATGGCTCCGTGTGATGTCTCGCCATGCGTTTGGCCGAGGAGCGGACAGATGGCGCCACGTCGTTGTGTTAACGGCGCATGCGCAACGGCGCAGTTGCGGAGCACGCCAAGCACGCGAACGGAAATAGTATATAGGTGTTCTGTGAAATAGTCAGTTCAGTTGGTCACCGGAGTCTGTGTGTTTGGTGGTCGCTCGCGTTCGTTCTCCGGTCACACGCGGGAACGCTCTCAGGATATCACAATGGCGACGAGGAAGACGCGTTGAGCTGCGTTCGTTCTAGTGCCGCTGCTGCCCTGGGCTGCGTTCCTGTGCTTCGGCAAGCTGGAGCCGTTCGACGCGCAAACGAGCTGGGAAGAATACCGTGAGCGAACTGTACAGTACTTTATTGCCAACGACGTGCCGGATGACAAACAAAAAGCTGTCTTCCTTACGTGTTGTGGCCCGCCCACATACACCCTGCTTCGGAACCTGCTGGCTCCTGTGAAGCCGTGCAACGCAAGTTTGACTACCATTTTTGATGTTCTCGGGAAGCATTTTTCGCCAAAACCGTCGGAAGTCGTTGCTACTTTCAAGTTCAACTCTAGAACACGACAGGTGGGTGAAACGGCTGCGGACTACTTTGCGTCTTTGAACAAACTCGCTGACGACTGCGGGTTTGGCACCTTTCGTGAGAGGATGCTGCGTGACCGCATTGTGGCGGTCATTAACGATGAAGCTGTACAGAGACGATTGTTGGAGCAACCGGACTTGACGCTAGACATGGCGAAGAAAAGTTATTGCCATGGAGGCGGCGAGCAAGGATTCGCGAGCGCTTTCGATGGCGTCGGTGCCATTCGTCGCGTCGACGAACGCCGTGTCACGTGGTTCGTCGAAGCCGAGGAGGGAAGGAGCGGCAATGGCGTGTTTTCGCTGCGGCGGCGAGCATCTGGCGACGCAGTGCCGTCATCTGAACAGTGTGTACCACAAGTGTGGGATCAAGGGTCATCTCTCTCGTGTGTGCAAGGGGAAGAAAAGTGTAACGAACACCAAAGGACAGGCGCTGCCGGCTGGGAAGAAAAAAGCTGTGCACGCCGTGGACGACACCGGGGGCGACGGAAATGAGGAGCGGCTCGATGCGCCGCAAGTGTACGAAATGTGGAAACTACAAGGAACTGAGGACACGCAGCCGTTCCGTGTAGAAGTTTCCGTGAATGGAATTTCGCTGCTGATGGAGCTTGACACGGGTGCGAGTGTGTCAGTTGTCTCGGAGGACACCTTTCGCCGCAAGTTCCCGTCCGCGCGCTTGGAACCGTCAACTGTCCTGTTGAAAAGCTATTCGGGCGAGCTCACTCCTGTCAAAGGAACCCTGGCCGTGTCCGTGCGGCTTGGCAGCCACGAGTGCGACGATCTGTTACACGTCGTCTCGGGCAGCTGCCCATCCCTCATGGGGCGGGGCTGGATGAAAGGACTGGGAATAGAACTTCGCAGCACGACGGATGTCAACGCAGTGTCGTCTGTTCAGGACGTTATTGCGGAGTACCGAAGTGTCTTTGACGACGAACTGGGGACTTTCAAGGGCGTCGCTGCAAAGATCACCCTTCAGGATAATGCGAAGCCCAGATTTTTTAAACCTCGCCCTGTTCCGTTCGCGATGCTCGATCGCGTAAACGACGAGCTGCTTCGCATGGAACGAACAGGCGTGCTGCGACCTGTGAAGACCTCTGAGTGGGCTGCACCGATTGTGCCCATTTTGAAACGAAGCGGACAGATTCGTATCTGCGGGGATTTCAAGGTCACAGTGAACCCAGTAAGCGTACCAGAGAAGTACCCCATACCCCGTGTTGAAGACCTGTTCGCCAAGCTAAGTGGTGGGAAAAAATTCACCAAACTTGACCTGAAGGATGCCTATTTACAAGTGCCGCCTGCTGAAGAGTCAAGTAAGCTGGTGACAATCAACACGCCGAGAGGTTTTTACCAGTACACCCGTTTACCCTTCGGCGTAACCTCAGCACCTTCGATATTCCACAGGGAAATGGACAACCTTCTGCAGGGCCTGAGACACGTTGTTGTGTATTTCGATGACGTGTTGGTGACGGGACACAACGACCAGGATCACCTGGAAAACCTGGCTCGAGTGCTAGGCCGCCTGAAGGAGGCTGGACTGAAGCTGAAACTGAACAAGTGCGTGTTTCTTGCCCCACAGGTCGAATACCTGGGCCATGTCGTTATTTCTGCGGGTTTCCACCCAAATCCCGAAAAAACGGAGGCTGTGCTAAAGGCGCCAAGACCAAGTGACGTCAAGTCACTGCAGAGCTACCTTGGGCTAGTGAACTTTTATCGGCGTTGCCTACCCGATTTGTCCAACGTGTTGCATCCTCTAAATCAACTCCTTGGATCCAAGGCACCATGGGTGTGGGGAGACGACCAAGAACAAGCTTTTCAACAAAGCAAGGAGCTACTTGCATCGGCCGCTGTTCTGGTACACTACGATCCCAAGAAGCCCCTGGTGCTGATCTGCGATGCGTCACCGTATGGTGTAGGTGCTGTGCTGGCCCACCGCGATGAACACGGCACTGAACAGCCGATTGCTTTTGCGTCGAGGAGTCTCGCGCCGGCTGAGCGCAACTACAGTCATCTGGACAAAGAGGCTCTCGCCCTTGTGTTCGGAGTGACCAAGTTTCGGCAGTATGTATGGGGCCGAGAGTTCGAAGCGATCACTGATCACAAGCCTTTGCTTGGTTTGCTCGCCCCTGAAAAACCTGTGCCTGAGACATGCTCATCGCGAGTGCTGCGCTGGTCACTGATGCTAGCGGCTTACAACTACATGCTGAAGTACAGACCTGGATCGAGCATTGCGAACGCTGACTGTTTGAGTCGACTGCCACTGCCTGTATCTGAACACACCGTTGAGCGGCCGGCGGACGTGTTCATGCTCGAGACTGCGTATCCCAAGGTCTTGGTGCCGTCTGTTGTGGCTGAGGCGACCTCCAAAGATCCTGTGTTGGCAAAGGTTCGTGAAGCACTGTGGGCTGGAAAAGAGCTGCGGGAACCTGCACTGAAACTGTATGCCCATCGGAGTACGCAGATGAGCGTGCAAGAAAACTATTCTGCTAGGTTCACGCGTGGTGGTTCCTACTACCCTGCAACAGCAAGTGCTGCACCTGCTCCATGAAGGCCATCCTGGCATTTCAAAAATGAAAGCGGTGGCTCGTAGTCATGTGTGGTGGTCTACCCTGGACGATGATATTGCTAATACAGTGCGTCAATGCCGCGTGTGCCAGGAGAACCAGAGAACCGCGCGGCTAGTAGCAATGACACCGTGGCCGTTTCCAGAGAGGCCGTGGTCGCGAATTCACATGGACTTTGCCGGACCTCTCAGGAATCGGTACTTGCTGATTGTGACTGATGCCTATTCAAAATGGATAGAAGTCGTTCCTGTGACCACACCATCGACAGAGGCCACCATTCCATGCTTGCGCACCATGTTTAGCACCCATGGGTTGCCGGACGTAATCGTGTCGGATAATGGGTCAGCCTTCGTGAGTGCCACTTTCAAGGAATTCCTCCAGCGAAAGTGGCATTAAGCATGTGCTGACACCACCTTATCATCCCGCTTCGAATGGTGCTGCAGAGCGTGCAGTACAATCGAGGCAAAGCTGAAGAAGGCAGTGGGTGGAAGCTTTGAATGCCAGATCGCACGTGTCCTTCTGAACTACAGATCAACGCCGCATGAGACCACGGGATGCTCACCGGCCGAGTTGATGATGGGACGTAAGCTGAACACAGCTTTGACTCTGTTACATCCCGATATGAGTTCCAGAGTCCTGACAAAGCAGATCCGGCAGAAGTTAGCGCGTGAGAAGAACGTCCACCCCATGCCAATTGCGCAACCAGGGGACGCTGTCTACGCGAGGAACTTTCGAGACGGGCCACCCTGGGTTCCTGCAACAGTGACTTCCACGTCGGGCGACCACATCGCTGACGTCACACTGCGAGATGGTGGACTCTGGAGGCGACATCAGGAGCATTTGCGGCCCTGATTTCGCTATACCTGACGCGTTTTCGGATGCCGTGGCAGAGGCGCAGACCTGCCCGCGTGACGTGAGCGCACCTGACAAACAGAACGACGTCGGACAACCTCATCTGAACGCCAATGGTCAGGACGAGGCTGTACAGAATGAAGCTCAACCTAGGGAGGGTTCAGCAGAAGACGTGCCAGATGCTTCAGCGCTGCCCACGTCTGAACCGCAAGCACCACCACTCCGAAGAAGCTCAAGGGCAAGACGTGCCGTGGTGCGCTATTCGCCGTGAACGCCCTAGACCAGTTTTTCCTGTGTGGGTGGGGAGGAGTGTGATGTCTCACCATGCGTTTGGCCGAGGAGCGGACAGATGGCGCCACGTCGTTGTGTTAACGGCGCAGTTGCGGAGCACGCGAACGGAAATAAAGTCAGTTGGTCACCGGAGTCTGTGTTGGCTTGTCGCTCGCGTTCGTTCTCCGGTCACACGCGGGAACGCTCTCAAGATATCCGAGCCCGCCTACGCTCCGGAGCCGCGGCGACAGGCGGCGCGTTCGGCGTTTTGCGCGTGGCGTATACGGGACATGACGACGGCGGCAAGAAACCTTCGACACTGTCAACATAATTGGTATCGCAAGAACATTTCATGTAAATATTTGAAATACTACTTAACAGGAAAACTTCAGACAAGTTCATCCACTATATAGTTCCAATATACTCTGTTATTCTCAAGGATATAGAAACACTAGCTAAAAAGCGTGTTACTAGCATATTTGGACGAGTTCCTAATACGAAAAGGTCATTATGATTCCCCACGTTTAAAAGCATTATTCAGGTTCAGGAAGTAATCTTTAAGCTGATTGAAAAATTAATTGATTCTCGTAGATAATGCTAAATTTCTAAACCCTGAAAACTGTAGCAAACGTTTTCCACAAATATTCTTTGTTAGAGTGGGATTGAAATTTCCACACTTTTGCAGTTCTGGTTGCACGACAGGATGAATAAAATAACATACATACATACATTGCTGGGCGCTGTCCTACAAAAAAAAAGAATGGCGTCGCAAAGCACGAGCAGCATTCATTGTGCTTCTTGAAGATGAAAGAGAAGAAGAAAGGCAGCGTGCAAAGCAGGAACAACCGTGTTACAGCTCTCGAAACAGGTAAGCCCATCGCTCTTCAACCTACCTGAATAACGTTAGCACAGCTACGTTGCGATGGAGGCCACGAGCGATTAAACACATCTACGTTGCAAGCTACAACTCCGGGCCTTTTGTGCATCATGCAAGGTTATTTGGAGTCACGCCTGCTGTGGTGAAGCCGCTCGGTGCACTCGAACCTGCAACTAATCCTAGAAATTTTCGGAAGACCTACTTTGGCTATGTCAAACATAAACTAAGCTCAGAGCGATCAATTCGAAGTGCATATGCAAAATTGCAGGCGTAACCATGGGATGATGAACTTCGACTCTAAAGGGTATCGAATACCGTTTTCCTTTTGAAATTGTGGCGTTATCAAATCCGTGGCGTTATGACTGTGGCCTTTATCATAGTCGTTATCAATTCATTCGCACCGTAAAGTAAGCGAAGCACCTTGTACCAAGCTAGTTGTGGACTTTTTCCTGCAACCTTGCCTTAGCATATTGTGCTTTCTCAACGCGTGTAGCAGCTGAGTTCGCAGTAGCGACGATTGCACCGCCCGCGGCAGTCGCTACGTAACCACTGCGATCAAGAGTCGGTTCTTTCGGAGACCACGCTCGCGAGTGCGTGGCTTATGTGCCACCAAGCATCAATGGCAAATATCCCACATTATGCGTGACGTTTTCATTTCCCGAAGAATGGGTATCCCCCATATTGGTGCTGCCAGTAACTTTCTCAGATGAACTACCCTCAAGCAAATATCTAAAATTCATATTAGCAGGTTCTCATTACTTATTCTTTTCAGTGTGAATTTAGCAGCGGCAAAGCAATCCACCTTTGGTCCATGCGCACATGCGCCGCAACATGCGCAAATGACCTGTGCGGCGTCGTAGCAGAAGACGCAATCGGCGCGCATTGCGAAACGATGTACCTACCCACTGGTGAAAGTAATGACACTCGGCGCCAGCTATGCCGGTGCGCCATTCTCGCACACATTTTTCATAGCGTGAAGTTCTCTCACATCACCGTACACTGTAGGCAGGGTAACGCTTGCCAGCGAGGAACGCGCGCCTGACACATGAGTAAGACGTACCATTGTTTCGTGCTCCTGCAGTTAAACAGTTTGTGTAACAAGGACGGGGATACGCAAACGCAGAGGTCCGGCAATACGCATAATCACTCGGAACGTCATCATAAGAAAACTCACCCGGATAGGCAGAGGGTGCCAGCACGTCGCCTGTTGTATTCCCTTGAGAGCATGAATACATACCAGCACCTTTCAGCGATGGAGGACGAATACTTCATATAATCCTGTGAGTTGATGTGTGGTTCAACTCAATAAACATTAGATCGCGCACACGCACGTCATCCCCGAGTTATTCGTCGTTCGTTGCTCTAAGATAACATAGCGATTCACTTCCTGTGATGAATTCCTCCAGTGCTTCTCGCTTGGCGTTTTCACTGATCCTGGCCTTGCTGTACATCAGTTCGTGACGGCGGCCAGGTAAATGGCCTCGCGTTCCCGTGCCGAAGCTGTACGGGCTCTGACGGAGCGGACGGGCACATTTGTTCGTTACGATTCGGTGTCTCGCAAAAGACGTCTCACGTAGCATCGATAACGACCAGAAGCAGTCCTGTATTATTGAAGCAAGGCCTTGAGCTGTTCTCTATGCCAGGAAACAATGTCTAAAGCTGGTTCAGGCACAACGGTCGTCGTTGCAGGTGCCTCAGAATCCGTCAGGGTGAAGGTATGAATTGCTGGCCTTTACCAATTTATCTACGCAAGCAACCACCGTACTTCTCTTTAGGTGCCTGCATTCGCGGCTAAAGTTTGTCAGCATTACGCGTACGCCTTCGCTTGACGATGCGATGCTCGACGTCGGTGTGCCGCACGGTTTGTCTGTATGTGCTTCCCTGCTTCACATTAGGCGCCCCTTTCGTGGTGTCGGTCTGAGCCATGACATCGACCGCGACATTCAGAGCATGCATGACGACTCTTCGTATTAAAGCAGATTTCGGGTCTTGAATCACGCTGTGGCTTTTGCCAGCGTCGGAGTCTAGAACAATAATTAATTAATTAATTTAAAAGGTCCTTACAGGCCTTGTCAGAGCCATTGGGTAAGGGGGGCATAACAAAAGAAAAGGTTACACGTAAATGTTATACAATATTACACGGGGTGAAGTGGCTAAGAGCATATACATGACTTAAAGAACATATTTGAGTATAAAGCATCACTAATTGTATATGCACAGCGAACAAAAGAAGAATTCAATGCAATAAACAAAAATATAGGCAGAAAAAACATCAAGAAACACATTTTGAACACGGATAGGCAGTTGAAATTAAAATGTACAAGTGTACAAGCATGAGTAAAATGAAATAACGAAAACATGGTAGCTAAATAAACACACATATCGACGAGAAAAAAAAAACGTGATATGCATCTACTGAGGTTGCTCAGTGAAATAAGTCCCTAAGTACCTTGTTGGAGAACTGCGATGGGTGGTGTCAGCTGCAACAAAAGGGATTGTCGGGTTTATCGAATGTTCTTCAATGAATTGATCTTCTATTTTTCTTTTTCTTTTGTCCCTCCGGCGCCTTAGTCGTGAAATGTGCCGGAAGCGTCTAAATCACAGCTTTTAACAGAATCACGAGACGGCTCTTCACATTCGTCTTTACCTTCACAGTCCTGACACACTGTACTTCTCCCTGTGTGTCTGTGTGCCATGTCTGTTGTTTTAGCGCCCTGTACTCATGTGTTCTCCCTGCAAGCTTGTCGTACACGCCCTGCTTGCCTTCAAATTTCTCGCACACATCTTCCTTATGCACAAGGTCGTCGCATTCGTGAACCTATTTCTCACATACTTGGCCATAAGATGCTTCGACAACATTACACGCTGCTGTAGTGGAAGGCCCTTATTGGCTTGGCACAGTAGTGTTCACTTACTGTATCATTGCCTTCCATTTTCGGTCATATACTACAAAATCTTCGTAAGAGCGGCGCTCACCAGATCGTCCTTCAGGTGTTGATGTCAGAGTCTGAGTCTTTGTCCGAGTCTTTATTCCAGACATGCATACAACCGCGCCGCTCGTCACCAAATGAAACGAACAAACGAAACACTGGTATAAAAGGCCACTGCTTTACCGCATCCTCCATTGCCTTCATCGCGCCCATTGTCTTACTCTCCTTCTGGAAAGGCCCAAATTATGCTCCATAGTCTAGCTACAGAACAAGAACTTAACAGCGAACCCTTGGACTGTGTGAACGAATACGTATACCTGGGGCAGTTATTAACAGGGACGCCTGCCCATGAAAAAGAAACTCTCCGTAGGATAAGCATGGGCCGGAGCGCATTTGGAAGACACTGCGAAATCATGACTGGAAACCTGCCGCTGTCACTAAAGCCAAAAGTATTCAATCACTGCATTCTCCCGGTACTAACGTGCGGTGCAGAAACGTGGAGGAAACGAAAAAAACTAGAGATGAAATTAAGGAGCACGTAACGTGCAATGGAAAGAAAAATGATAGGGGTAACGCTAAGAGATAAAAAAACGAGCTGAATGGATCAGGTAACAGGCGGGACCCAGGTAGCACAAAAGGATTTAAGACGTCTTCAAAACGGATATCCGAGACGTTAACGACGTCGCAGAAACGGCATGCGTAAGAAGTTTTAGTCTAGAAGACGTCGTATATCTCGTCTAATGTCCGTCTTGTTGCACATAAACGAGACGTTTCCTGAACGTCTTCGAAACGTCATCAAAATGCTGGTCTTTTCGACGGCTTGGGGGAGCCTCCAATAATCCCATTTACCAGGATTTCTGAATCCGTTTAAACACTTACCAAGGACGTCATCAAAAACCTGTTCCTGAAACGTTAGCCGTAATCTGAAAAAGAAGCAGGAATCGTGCTCGGGAACGGGGCGCGCTCACCAAAATTTTGATCTTGTTACAACCCTCAGAATGTAAGCTAACGCCTTAGGGGTATAAATAACCACAAGACATTTTTTGCACCCCTAAGGCATTAACTCTGTGATTCTGAAGGTGTCAACGGGATCATAATTATGGGGGGCACCCCCATCCGCGGACGCCGTCCCTGCCTTTGTGGTAGCAGCTGCGACCTGCTATGTTACCAGCTGCACCATAATCTTTTCGGTGCTGCAGGGTGGGGGGTAGTGCCAGCCAAATACTTTCGTAGTTACGTCCTAGGAAGAAGTCCTGGCATCGCACTTGCCTGGAACTCTTTTTTTTCTCGTGGTTAAAGGCATCAGCACTGAGTGCAACAGAGCAAAAATAGTCCAGTAACGTAGGTACACAGTTCTCAACAAAGGCTTCATCAGTCTTAGCATTTAAGTCAAAATTGGTTGTCATGAATACAAAAATCAATCTAGCATGTAATTTGCAGAGTATGAAGCAAATCTACCAAAAATAGTAATGACATATCTTTCAACAGTGAAGGATAGACAGTTTCATGGCAAGCGGCCTAACAAGGAGGCCTCTGTGCCAATGATCACGAAGTCGAAACACTGCTACATCAACATTTATTGAGAAAATAACTTGTGCAAGTTTAAAAGAAAAGAAGAAAATGAGAAATGCAAGAAAAATAAAACCAGAAATATTCAAAAGGAACTGCAGAAGAAATACTTTAAATATATTTGGAACGTATTAACGGCTAGAGGCTTACAGAAAGAGCACTAGTAGTCACGAAATAATCAACAGCCAAACGACTATGCGCTTTTCACCATGAGAGCAGCGCATCCGGTTATATGAGCAGAGACTCAACAATGGATCACTGTGTGATAACCGCTTTCAATCAAGTTATGCAGTATCTTCACCGCATAAAATCAAGGAATATAAACAAAAGAACTCAAATATGACTCAGATATGAAAGTGAAAATTTGCCTAGGATATCAGCTAATGTAATGAGGAAAACTTTAAAACACAACCAAAAACATCAATCAAGTGTCGATGAATATTGACCAAAGTGACCTTCAAAGAAAGTGGCGCATGAAATATTAACAAAATCGGTATAATGAGCAATGTCGCAATGCAGTGCACAATCACTCACAGCGAGCAACGTCACATCGCAGCAACCGAGGCTACGTACGTGCTTGAAGTCGAATACAGTGGAGACAGTGTTGAGGCGACGAAAAAGAATAAAAAGAAGCAATATTCTCACTTACATATACAAAATAGAGATGTGGCTCTCTACAAAGCACTGTATTACGCACATGTATCAAATCTGACAAGAACTGCGATCAGACTGGCAAGCATCAGTTGGAAGCCAAAAAAGAAAAAAAAAAGATTTTGGCACAGCACATGAAGCTACTCCAAAAAGGGACATCAAATAGCCATCAGGTCTACATGTGCAGGATCAAGCCGAATTTTGTCCTGTTTCACATTTAAAAAAAACACGGTTACCTTATACCTAGCCATTAAACCAAACACTTCGAACAGCCAACTCCATTGAGAATGCAACCTCTACCAAACGCGCAACTAGTTCACGTTCACGCTCATCAAAAACTAGTTGTAGTGTCCAGGCTTAGTGCAGCTGGTGAATACGATGCTACTGGCATCATATGACACGCTGAAACCGCCGTCGCGGAAATGCTTTCAATGTAGAACCGCGGTGGGGTCGTGGTAGAACGCAGTTGGTGCCCTATCAGGTTATCCATACAACCACCGATTAAACCGCATGTATTCCTGCAAAGGAAAAAAAATGGGGCTGTTTTTTTCTATACATCTGTTCTACAACTGTACTCTCAGGAACGAAATTTGAAATGCACCTCTGTCATAGACTGCGCCCTTTACAGGAAGTGCTCATAATATCCTGCAAATTGCAATAGATGAACACTCAAAATGAATTTTCCTCGAGTGCCTGGTTCTATATATATATATATATATATATATATATATATATATATATATATATATATATATATATATATATATATATATATATATATATATATATATATATATTTAACGAACCGCCCCGCCACGGTGGTCTAGTGGCTAAGGTACTCGGCTGCAGATCCGAGGGTCGCGGGATCGAATCCCGGCCGCGGCGGCTGCATTTCGATGGAGGCGAAATGTTGAGGCCCGTGTGCTGTGCGATGTCAGTGCCCGTTAAAGAACCCCAGGTGGTCGAAATTTCCGGAGACCTCCACTACGGCGTCTCTCATAATCAGACCTGGTTTTGGGACGTTAAACCCCACAAATCAATCAAATCAATCAATTAACGAACCAACGAACTATGAAGCCTAGTAAAGCATAGGAGAAGTTATTGAGGTTCCTAATTGTAGTATTATACTTGTGGAGTAAGTAGAAAAGAATTTAAGTGGACGAAAAGACAAACCTGCCTCCTGTGGGAACCGAACTCACTACCTTCGGAAAAGACGTCCGATGCTCTATGGCTGAGCTACGAATGCGGACGTCCCCCCGTCCCTTTTATCGGGTAAATGTGCACATACAATCTAACACTCCCAGGATTGTATGTACATATACCTATGTACATATACACGAAGGTCAGCGAGCTCCGCCGAAGCTTGGACGCTCGTGCTAGGTGCCCAGCGATGAAAAGGAAGAGAAGAAAGAAGTCAGGATACAACAGCCGGCCTGCGGCAAAGGCGCTGTGTCTATGTGTCTCTCCTTTACAATATACAGCGGTGTTCGGGCCGTCTCCGCAGGAAACTTGATGCATCTGCTGATGCTACCACCGCCGAATAGTATGTCCCTCGTGAACGTTAAACTGCACATTACTGATTCGTAGTTTATTTTGGACGCATTCCTATACGCAGCATGTAGAAATCGAGTGACACACATGCTTCACACTTAGCCAGTGAGAATATTCTTCGAGGCGAGCTTACGTGCTCACTGCGCACTCGGTATGAAAGGGTCCCTGCAACACTTTTTGAACACGTTGGGCAAACGGTGCCAATCAGTCGTTGAGGCTTCTGTGAACGTGTGAGACAAATATGATTGTGCTGCAAGCAGCAGTGGATTTGCAGTTTCATTTTAAATACATCATGCAATGGCCTGCTATTGTTCCAACAAGTTACGTCACTAGCGGCACCGACCCACGAGTTGCCTGCTCTTCTTTCAACAAGTAACGTCACTGGCGTCAACGACTAGGTCCCTTCGCTCACCTCGGTCTTTTTGAAGACAGGTACTCAGATTGCCTTTATATTTTTTAATGCAAAATCAACAAATATATAATTCCAGACTACCTTTCCGTGACCGTAAGTTCAGCCAGTGATATATCTGCCTCGAGCAAAGTAGTCGGCGGCCTAGTGACATTTGTTGGAACGAAGAGCAGGTGAATTACAGCTGTGTTTGAAACCAAATAAAAAGTTCCCTGATGCACGCAGCTCAATAATATTTGGCTCACACGTTCACAATAACCTCCACGGCTGTGAGGCATTGTTTGCTATCGAGATTCCAAATGTTGCAGGGCTCCTTTAGTAAATGGGACCTTCAAGGTCGCGCGATCGACTGGCACAGTGACTGCGCACCACAGCTGTGCATAGCATCAACAAAATCTCCCTGTGGCTTCGATTTCACCTGCACAAACTGCCTTCCACGGCCAGGCAATAGTGAAGTTAGTACAATGCAACGAAATATGGCTCATTTGGGGTAGCGAGTATGTCGCGGGGTAGGAGGAAAATGTCAAACGTTCCGCAGAAAACTGTTGAATGGCACCGTGGCTTTGATTTGACGATATAGGTATAGGCATGCACCGCTAGATCCCGGCACCGGACAAGCTGGCGGCGCCCGTAATATATAATAAAAATAAACAAAATACGTCCAAACGTTCATGTATTGGTCGTCGTAACACGCCGCTCACCCATAGCCCGACGTACTAATTTAGTCCGTTGTTCGTCCGGTGCAACCACAGTGAAGAAATACACGTGAACGCACTCAGTACCATGGCGTTTCGAGAGAGAAAACAAGGTATGCTGTCAAATGCTGTTTCTAGGACCTCAATATCGCCAATTAAGCCTGAGAGGACTGCGTCGAGCAACGTTTAGTACAGAGTATCGGCCCAGTTCCCGCGGTAACGATGAAATGCCCGACAATGCGGCCAGCGCGCGCCGCTGTAGCAGGAGACGCGGTTCTAGACTACGCCAACTACGCCCCTGAAGCGTCTGCGCACGCGCGAACTGCTACCGCCGCGCGACTCCTGCTCTGGCAGCATCACGATGCCACGCGCACCGAGGTTTCCCCTAAGTGTGAAACACACTGTACGTACAGTCAACCACAAAAGCTTGCGGACCACGCGTGCCAGTCTGACCTTCCGCGCCGTCTGGCAGTACGCCGCTTATCGGCGACTTGACACCTCCGCCTGAAATGCGTCTTCTTGCTACTCGCTAGCATGTCAATTTTTCAGTGCCGCGAACCGCACTGTTACTATTTAGGGGCGAAGCTCCTTAGGGTGTGGGTCGTTCCCTCCTCCGTACATAGTATGTAGCCACCTGTAGTTTTATGAAGTGCTCACTAGATGGCGTGATGGCACCGCGGTGCTCGCTTCATTCATGTGTGGGAACGCGTAGCATGGGAGTCTGTCTGTCCGTCTGTCCGTCCGTCCGAGCGCTGCGGTGCTGCTTAGCTAGTACGTGAATTGATCAATAGATGGCACGGAGACGCTCGCTGCGTGCTCTAGTGTGATAGGAGAGCGCTAGACGGCGACACACAGTGTTTGTCACGTCTTTGATGATGTACTGGGCAAGATTCACGGAAGATTCACGGTTTTTACCGGAGCTTCGCCCACTCATCATCATTCACTCCGTGGATATGCGTGGATTTTTTCGTTTCGACGCACTGCATTCGTCAGCGGTAAGGGCGCCACATGTCTGACTCGATAGCGGAATCGCAGCCGTCACTGCCTGCACCGACCGGAGTGCCGATGAAAAGATATCAGTTTCGCGAAGGGCTATCAAGATATAAACCCGTAGCCACGGCTGCCAAAGAGCGTGTAGTGGGAAAGAGAGAAAGGTGGAAAATGTTTGTGCACAGTTCGAAAACAGACAGGCCCTATATTTAAGGAGGGATGCTTCTTGAACGTAGCGCTGGTGTCGATCGCAGGTGACGTGGCGGAAGTGTCGCGAAGACGCTGTTGGCCAGGCGCTCGCGTGGTCCGCAAACTTTTGTGGTTGACTGTACATAGTCTGCTTATCTGCTCAAAATGGCCGGACTGGATCTGGTGAGGGGGCCCTTTAATTCAAGCAGGATTTTGAATCGGTCGAGTTGGTTCATGTTTAAGTGAATGAAACAGCGCGAAGAATGGTGGCCACAGCGCGAGCTGAGCCGTTGCCTAGGGACCGCCGCAGCGGGCAGCACCGCTTGCTGCGCCAGCTGACATGACGTCAGAGGAGGGGCCGGTGAAACCGCGTTACTACAAGAGGAGGAGCTGGCGTTGCATCGTATATATAGAAGGAGTGGCTCGGTGTGATTCGTCGGCAGATATGGAAAGTGAGTAGGGGAGACTGAAAGAAACGAGGCTTCGTAAGAAGCTAAATGGTAGGGATGTGACCGTACAGAGAACCAAGCTAAACAAGAAGAATGACCGTACTTCTCGCTACACGCACCCAGGCATACTGATTTAAGCCACAGCCAAGTTTTAGAAAAAAGAAGAGCAGCAAAAAGCAGCAAGCAGTACTGCGTCGGACTCGGGAGAACCAGCAGCAGAGACAGGAGCAGAGATGATAAGATCCTCGTCTTCTTCTCTACAGCGGGCTTGCATTCACGAGCGGGTCAGCCAGTCCGTGATTGTCTTCCTCGTCGCTAGTGTATAACATAGTGGGAAGGTAGCATTATCCCCCCGCCAGAAGAAGCATCGTCCCGATGCTCACTGAACACGGAACAGTCAATCTTATTTTGCTGAGATAGTTCGCAGTTCATTCGGAAACGTACGGCTTCATACGCACCACGTGTACTGTCTCAGGCAGATGTTGACGGCGTTTGGAACAAGACGGGCTGTCAGGAACGACCTCGTAGGTGACATCGCTAAGACGGCGAAGCACTTTGTACGGGCCGAAGTAACGGCGTAGGAGCTTCTCCGCGAGCCCCCGGCGTCTTACGGGAGACCAAACCCAGACTCTTTCGCCCGGTTGATAGACGACGAATCGATGCCGAAGGTTGTATCGTCGGGTGTCACGTTCCTGCTGGTTGGTTATTCTGACGCGCGCTAGCTGCCGGACTTCTTCGGCACGCTGTGTGAATGCTGCGGCATCAGCGTCTGTCTCACTGAAATCGTGAGGCAGCATGGCGTCAAGCATGGTCGTGACATCTCTCCCATGAAGGAGACGGAACGGCGTCATTCTCGTTGTTTCTTGCCTTGCGGTATTGTATGCAAAGGTAACATACGGCAGTATTTTATCCCAGTTCTTGTGCTCGACATCGACGTACATGCTGAGCATGTCGGCAATAGTTTTGTTGAGGCGTTAATTCCGTAAGCCCATTGGTTTGTGGGTGGTAGGCGGTCGTCTGCCTATGCGACGTACCACTGAGCATGAGTATAGTGCGCAGCAGCTCAGCTGTGAATGTGGTTCCTCTGTCGGTGATGACCGTATGTGGAGCGCCGTGCCGCAGTACGATGTTTTCAATAAAGAATTGGGCCGCCTCGGCTGCAGTGCTGGAAGGAATTGCCTTGGTTTCCGCGTAACGGGTGAGATAGTCTGTCGCAACTACTGCCCATTTATTGCCGCTGTCGGAAATAGGAAATGGGCCCAGGAGGTCCATTCCAATTTGGGCAAAAGGCCTTTCTGGAACTGCGATTGGATGCAAAAGTCCGGCGGGTTTAGCTGGTGGCGCTTTGCGTCTCTGACAGTCAAGGCAAGTTCTGACGTAACGCTTTACGTCCCCAGCGAGCCTTGGCCAGTAGTATTTTTCTCTGATTCTTACCAAGGTTCGTGTATAGCCAAGGTGCCCCGAGGATGGCTCATCGTGGCAGGCCCGCAAGATTTCGGTACGGAGACTCGTGGGCACGACAAGGAGATGACGATTCCCAGTCGAAACGAAGTTCTTTCTTTAGAGAATACCGTCACGCAGACAGAACGATGGCAACGTTTTTGAAAACATTTTCGGCGCATTTGTACATTTCCCATCCAGAAACTGAATCAAAGAGCTGAGCTCCTCGTCAGCTTGTTGTTGCGTGGAGATGTCTGCCGCATTAACGACTCCCAGAAAAGCTGCAAATTCATCATCATCGGTACCAGAGGATTCGATAGGGGATCGTGAGAGGCAGTCGGCATCTAAATGTTGCCGTCCGGATTTATACACAATAGTCATGTCATATTCTTGCAATCTGAGGCTCCAACGGGCCAAACGTCCGGACGGGTCTTTGATGTTCGTCAGCCAACAAAGGGAGTGGTGGTCGCTGACTACCTGAAAAGCACGACCGTACAAGTACGGGCGAAACTTGGTGACTGCCCATACTACAGCGAGGCATTCTTTTTCCGTAGCTGAGTAATTACCCTCGGCACGCGACAGTGTCCGGCTCGCATAGGCAATGACTCGCTCGCAACCATCTTGCCACTGAACGAGAATGGCGCCGAGTCCCACATTGCTGGCATCCGTGTGAATGGCTGTTGGGGCATCCTCATCGAAATGAGCGAGCACCGGCGGAGTTTGTAGGCGTTGCCGCAATTCACTAAATGCCGTTTCTTGCTCCTCCGTCCAGACGAACGCGACGTCGTCTCTTGTTAGACGAGTGAGTGGAAAAGCGGTGCGCGAGAAATCTGCGATGAATCGACGGTAGTAGGCGCAATGACCGAGGAAGCGTCTGACTGCCTTTTTATCTGTAGGCCTCGGAAATTTCGCGACGGCTTCAATTTTAACAGGGTCAGGCTTAACACCTTCGTGGCTGACTACATGGCCCAGGAACTGAAGCTCTTTAAAGCCGAAGTGGCATTTCTCGGCCTTCAATGGGAGTCCTGCGGATTTTATCGCCTGGAGGACCGAATGTAGCCGCTTTAGATGTTCGTCAAATGTGGCCGAAAAGACAATTACATCATCCAGGTATACCAGGCATGTTTTCCATTTGAGGCCGGTGAGAACAGTGTCCATTAGCCTTTGAAACGTGGCTGGGGCTGAGCACAGTCCGAAGGGGAGAACTTTGAATTCATAGAGCCCATGAGGCGTCACGAAGGCAGTCTTCTCGCGATCACGTTCGTTGACCTCAATTTGCCAGTAACCGCTCTTTAGGTCCATTGATGAGAAGTACTGCGCGTGCCGTAATCTGTCCAAGGAATCGTCGATACGTGGTAATAGGTAAACGTCCTTCTTCGTGACGCGGTTGAGCTTGCGGTAATCGATACAGAACCGGAGGCTACCATCCTTTTTCTTGACCAACACCACAGGTGATGCCCAGGGGCTGTTAGACGGCTGTATTACATCATCCTCGAGCATCTTCTGTACTTGCTGTTGAATTGCTTCGCGTTCTTTCGGTGCAACGCGGTACGGGTTCTGTTTAATTGGTCTTGCTGTCTCCTCTGTCACAATGCGGTGTTTCGTCAGCGGCGTTTGGCCCACTCGCGATGTGGAGGAGAAGCAGCCCCTGAATTGGTGGAGCAGCTCTAGAAGATGATGTTTCTCTGCCTGCGTTAAACTAGGGCCAAGATCGAGGACAGGAGCACAGGGTGTTGCGTTTGTGGGGTCTTCTTCTTGCAAAGCGAAGCAGTCGCGTGCGTGGTTATAATGTCATCCAGGTACGCTACAGCGGTGCCTTTACTGATGTACCTGCGTTCGCTGGAGAAATTTGTCAGGAGCACTTGCGCACGTCCATCAGTCAAGCTCACGATTCCACGAGCGATGGCAATGCCGCGTCGGAGAAGGGCAGTGATACCTCCTGCTACACCGTCTCCGTTTAGCAGCGCATCGCAGCTGACAGGAACTAGGCTGCACGAGAGAGGTGATATAAAAACGTCTTCGTCGACAACGCGTAAAGCTCTGACTTGCGTGGTGCCCCGGGCCGCGTCATTAACCGTGCAGAACGTTACCACTCCGTCTCGTATGTTCACTACAGCGCCGTGCTCGCGCAGGAAGTCCATGCCTAATATGACCGATTTGCAGCACTCCCGCAGAATCACAAAACTGGCGACAAAGGTTGCATCGCCGATCGCGAGTCTCGCCGTACACTTGTCACGAGTTGCGAGCGTGGATCTCGGGAGCGCTTGCTCCGATGGATTGAGAGAGTGAGACGGCGAGACGCGAAAAGCGTTAAGAAAAAACAACAACAAAAGACGTTACTTTATACACAGAACATCAAAACATGGAAAACGAGCAAAACACCAATTCGCACACAAAAGAAAGCTAACAAAGTGAACAACCTAAACGGCCTAATTACAAGTCCTCCGCGTAGGGCGCAGTTCCCACGGGAGTCTCTTAACCCTGTGCCTCGCGTTTCTGTCCGCGTCGAAGGCCCGCCGCTCAAAAGGAAATTGGACACTCTTACATTGCATCCGTCGCGGTGCGTTTCAGAGTCGAGGCTCTTTGGTCGTGTCGTGTCCAGTAGCTCTCGTCGAAGGTGCTTACTGATGGTGGTCGCCAATAACGCAAGGTCCGTCCTTGTCCGCCGCCTTGCTTCGCCTGTGATGTGGCGGGTCACCGCTTAGGCCTAGCCCAGCCTGGGCCTCCTCATCTGTAGTGCTCGGTCTCCAACCAAGACCGGCCCTCTGCAGCGATTCTTCTGCCGGTCGTCCCGTTCTGCCGGCGAAGGTGGAGCGCTGCGGGTACGCCGGGAACTGTTGAAGTTCAGCTGCTGCCACTCCGAAGTCCGTACTCGATCGTCAGCCAGATCGACGGCACCCCGGAGCCCAACGCCCTCGTCTCCTCGTCACCAGACCGTAGCTGGCCAGACAGCCTTCGTCGACCGGTGCCGCGCAGAGAATGCCAGCTCAGCCTTCTCCATGCCCGACCTCTCCTCGGGCCGCGTGCCACGAGCCCGCTATCACCCAATTGTGGACATCGACGTGTCCACGGCGCGTGCCTTCCCGCGCCACTTCGCCGATCTCTCCGTTTCGTCTGCTAGCCTGTGTTTATGGGGCCCCTTACTCATGACATTGGCCCCCCTTTTAAGAGTTTTTTCTTTAAAAAAAAACTGCTTGCTCCTCCTCTTCTGAATTCTCCGGTACCTTGCCAAATCTTCTTGCCTTTTTGAAAATAAACTTCTGATGCCTTGAATTTTGGGCCCACTGCACCTCGTCGTCGACTGTCACTGACGCACCACACACCACGTTACCCCGACGCACTTTCGCGCACATTTTGGTCTCTGGTTGTCACCGCACACACCACTAATATATAATCACTTCACTTGAAGTTCACTTTTCATGATAGTCATCAATGTCCACAAACAATACCATAAACAACACTAACAGTAATCACTCCACACTATGTTCACAAGCCCAAGAGTTAATGTTAAGTTCGAGTTTGTGTCCGCTGAACACTGCACTGCAATACACTATATCAATACACTGTATCAATCCATTATATCATCACTACCAACACCTAACTATACATAACGGTACCCTTCACCACAATAACACTCTTGGCTCTGCGGACATATCACATACCCCTAATCCATAAGCACTCCCACCCATGTTCACTTTTCACGAGAGCCATGAATGTTCATTCAATTCCCTTGCAGTGCACTAAATACTCCCATTCACTACCAACCTACCTATCTACATAACTATACATATTCATCACTTCAGCACTCTTTGGCATGCGGCACAGTAGCCGTTCTCCGCAAAGTTTCATCTTTTCCACACATTTGGTTACGGACACATACACAACCTGCATTACCGGGCTACACTATTCCCTGCGATGTAGACTTCCTCACTGCTCTATCCGCTTTTGATATTGTCTCACACTACCCCTATACACTCGCTTGGAAATCAGCACGTTCTCTTTCCTTTTCCTTCAGCTGGTTAACTGCTCACTCTCTGTCTGTACCCTTTAGAATTTTTCTAAGTTCTTTTCCTTTCAAAAACCTATAAGACCTTGTGCTTCTGTTTTCTTTCTTACTCCTATGTCATCTTTTGCTGTTGCTCCTTTCTCTTTAAACTATTAACTTCTCGGTTCTACTTTCTCCAGCTCCACTATCGTACTTGTGTCTCTTCTAACATTCCAGTCAATCTTCTATCTTTTCTATCTACTTGATAGTATTGCCGAATTTCTTTTCCGTGAACCTTAGCCTTTAGCCACTATTCCTGAACATATGCCTTATTGCCACACCAATCCCTTTCCTTTTCCTTGACCTTTAAGTCTCCAAATGCTCTTTATCCTCCTCCAACCTCTTTTATACCAATTTCTGATGGTCCCACTAATCGCTCTTAATTTTTCTTGGCCTTCAAATCACTAAGTACTCTGTCTAGCCCTTCCTACTTTACCTGCTCCACGGTTTCCTTCTGGCCATCTATTCCCTTTATCCTGTCACTGTTCAATACCGTTAGAAGCCATCCTGTTCCTAAACCAATAATCTCTTTTCTTCAGTGGCCACAAAAAGAATCTCTCTGCCTTAGGTCTGAGCCTCCTCTCATTCGGCGTCTTGCGCAACTCTCTCGTGCGCCTCCATGCTGTTGCACGCTCCTTCAAACGCTCGCTACGGCGGCGGCGTTTGTTCGTGCTGCCAAACATTCTCCGGCGTTTCTTCTCCAAATTCCTTCGCGGACGCCTGGTGCGGCCGCCGCATTTGTCCTCTTTCAAGGTCGAACGCTTCATCCCACTACGTTCTCTCTCGCGTATTTTTACTGCACGCGCTCGCGAACCCCGTGTACGGGTCCCGCGTTTGTCCTCTTTCAGACACGAACGCCTCCTTTGCACCACTTCTCTTGTGCATTTACTTAACGCAAGCTGTCGTCGACGCAGTCCCCTGCGTTTACGCCTCTTGCGACCGAGTTTTCCCCGGTGTCTACTCGATCGACGCTCAGTAACCCTGTCGCGTTCGTGCACTTTATGCTCCTTTCGAACGCGCCTTCTTGGACGCAGGTTAGCGCCAAGACCTCGGTCCTCTCTCACTTTTCGATTCTTTCGAACTCGTGTTCTTTGACGCGTCTTAGTGTCAAGTCCGTTGGCAGCGTAGGCGTCTGCCTCTTCCTCCCCTGTGACCTCCTCACTTCTGCTTGTACCGCTCCGATCGCGGACTTCAGCTTCACGGTGCTCGCTCTCGAGCACGGCACAATTTTGGCCCTGATCATGACTCCATGTCACGTCCTTCACTGTGGGGCTCTCATGAGAACAGACCCCGTTAAGTATGTACTTGCAGCAACCTGCAATACACTCGCGATCAAGTACGTGCTTGCAGCAGCCTGCAATGCACTCTTGATTCTCGTGCACCGGCGGTGGGTGCGCTTTCTCCTCCGCTGCGCTCAACAGCTCTTGGGCGCCTACGCCCGAATCCTCAACCAGCTCTTGGGCGCCTACGCCCGCATCATCAACCTCCGACTCGAGCTCCTCTAGACTTAACCGCGTAACCGCGTCGCCCTTCTCTGACCCTACCGAGACACTGTCCTGACTCGCCTGAATTTCCGGAAGTTCGATAACGTCCGCCTCATGTTCGCAAATTTCAACTGTTTTCAATGCTGGCAAATCTACACATGATGTCTCTCTATTCGCAACCGTCAGCCCTCGTTCCGTCTGATGTAACTGTTTCTTTAGCTGAGCTACCAGTGCTTCATGCTCTCGTTCCCGCTCCCGTTCAAGTTGGAGCTCGCGTTCTTTGCACTGAGCCAACTGAGCTTCTAATTCTCTCAGGCATTCTTTTTGGCATTCATCAAAAAATTTTAACGCGTCTTTGCCACGTAAGTTCCTGCTCTTCGCTATCGCTGCCCACCGATCCCAATCCATCTTTGCAACCCCCGACGATCTCCCGTGACTGGGCCTGGAGATGTTAATCCTGGCAAAGGCTCGCCAATTATTTGTCACGAGTTGCGAGCGTGGATCTCGGGAGCGCTTGCTCCGATGGATTGAGAGAGTGAGAAGCGAGAGGCGTTAAGAGTTAACAAAAACAAAGACGTTACTTTATAAACAGGAACACAAAGACATGAAATGGATGAACAAACATCACACCGCACACCAAAAAAGAACCAGGGAAAAACAAACTAAGTTAACAACCTATCATAGCCTACAAACCCTCCGCGTTGGGCGCAGTTCCAACGGGAGTCTCTCAACACTGTGTCCGCGGCCGTTGCTCACGCTGAAGTAGGATACGCTTACATTGAATTCGTTGCGGTGCGGTTCGAAGTCGGTGATCTCTCGGTGGGTCGTGTCCCGTAGCTCTCGTTGAAGGTTCCGCTGATGGTGGCCGCCGCTCACGCAAGGTCCGTCCTCGTCCGCCGCCTTGCTTCACTTGTGACGTGGCGGGTCACTGCTTAGGCCTAGCCCAGCCTAGGCCTCCTCATATGTAATGCCTGGTCTCCCGCTAAGACCGGCCCTCTGTAGCGATTCTTCTGCCGGTCGTCCCGTTCTGCCGGCGAAGGTGGAGCGCTGCGGGTACGCCGGGAACTGTTGAAGTTCAGCCGCTGCCACTCCGAAGTCCGTACTCGATCGTCAGCCAGATCGACGGCACCCCGGAGCCCGACGCCCTCGTCTCCTCGTCACCAGACCGTAGCTGGCCAGACACCCTTCGTCGACCGGTGCCGCGCAGAGAATGCCCCCTCAGCCTTCTCGATCACCGATCTCTACTCGGGTCGCGTGCCGCGAGCCCGCTGACATCCAATTATGAACGTCGACGTGTCTGCGGTGCGTGCTTTCCCGCGCCACTTCGCCGATCTCTCCGTTTCGTCTGCTAGCCTGTGTTTGTGGGGCCCCCTTACTCATGACAACACTTTCCAGTAGGCATCATTAACTGTCCTCCAGCATTCCGAAGACACGGGCCCGTCCATAGCGTTCGAACTTTCTTAAGGGCGTCGGCAAACGTCTCACTGATTATAGTGAAATCGGAACCAGTATCTACTAATGCAGTCACTTCGCGCCCATCAATTCGTACAGTGAGGTCAGAAGGTCACAGTGTCTTCGGCGTCGTCCTCTCTCGGCAATGGGGGCTTTTCGACACTTCGAGAACTTGCAACCTCCCCCCCAGAGGTCGCTTCTTTTAGTTTCCCCGCCGTGGGCTGGGAGACCGACCTCGGGCGTCAGCAGAACTTGGGCGGTTAGGAGAGGAAAATCGTGCAGGAGACGGCGACCGTGACCGGATAGGCGAACTCACTTGTCGCGCAGCAAACCTGTCATCAGCGGGCGCACGGCTGTCGTCAAACTGGCGACGTCGAGTACCAGAGTAGATACCTTGGTAGCCAGCAGGACGATAAGGGCAGAAGCGGCAAATGTGCCCAGGCTCTCCGCAACTGTAACACACTGGTCGTCGGTCATATGTGCGCCACATATCCGTCCTGCGAAGCTGGGGCCTCCTCACGGGTTCCCGTTGGGCCCAGGCTGCAACAGGTGGTCTTTGGCGGTACTGCGGCGCCGGCAATATTGCATGTCACTTCGGGAACCGTGTCGATCATTCTTGAAACTTGGCATGCCTGACGCGTACATTTCAGTGACTTATGGTATTCCAGAGATAGTGCGAGAACGCGTTATGACGCGTGTATAAAAGCCGACGCATTACGCCGCTTGTCAGCCTTTCTGTCGCTTCAACCGACGACTGTTCACGCCGCTTTTGCTGTGCATTGTCATTGGCTTTGTTTTGCTGGGCACAAGTTCGCCCAATAAACAGTTCGCCTGACATCGCTTGAGTACTGCGTGCTTAGCCTTGAGTGCTGCCTACGTCACTGCCACGTGACATCTGGTGGAGGTGCTTCTCGCTCCATGTACCGTACGCCCCCGTCCAGCCGTGAGTCAAGCCCAAGCCGCCAAGAGGACGACTCCAACCCGGTCCTTCGAGCAAGCCGCAGAAAACAAGGACTCCCATCAGAATACCTGCCGCTCCCCGACAAGGACAAGAAGACAAGGGCTGCAACGAAATCAGCATCCACGATGACGGAAGCAAGATCACCGGTAACCGTGGTGGTGCACCAGCCCAAAGAGCCGCCTACCTTCCGCGGATCGTCATACGAGGACCCGGAAAGCTGGCTTGACATATACGACCGCGTCGCAGCCCTTAACAAGTGGGACCCCGACGATAAGCTGCGCCATATGCATTTCTACTTGGAAGACGCCGCAAGGACTTGGTTCGAGAACCGGGAGTCAACGCCTCCAACCTGGGACGACTTCCGTGCTGCTTTCCTGCCCACCTTTGCAAGCGTCGTGCGGAGGCTCGCGTGCAGATCCCCAACGAAGACGTAACCATCTTTACGGAGGAGATGTCGCGACTTTTCCGCCACGCCGATGCCGACATGTCCGAGAAGGTTCGCCTGCTCATGCGAGGAGCTAAGCAGGAGCTTTTTGCAGGGCTAATAAGAAACCCCCCGAAGACAGTACAAGAGTTCCTCTTCGAGGCGACGACCATTGAGAAGACTCTTGAAATGCGCACCCGCCAATACGATCGCTGCATGTCCCCAGACGTCGCAGAAGTCCGAGGATTCGGCCCCGACGACCTACGCGAGACTATAAGGGCTATTGTACGTGAAGTGCGCCGGATGTTTCCGTCGTCTCAGCCCTAGGTCGCGTCCCTCGAAGGCATCGTTCGCGAGGCAGTGCAGCGCTCGCTGAATGTTCCCTAACCACAGCAGCCACAACCGGAGGCGGTGACCTACGCCGCTGCTGCACGCCGACCTGCCGTCGCTCCTCGCCCACGCCAGGACCCAATGCCTCCGCAGTTTCATCGCCAGCCACCGCCGCCACCTCCGACGCCATCCCGCTCGCCTGTAATTTTAGGCATGGACCAGCACGGCGCAGTCATCGACCTAAGATCCAGGTCAATCACGCTGTCCACGGATAATGCAACGCCCTCAGACTGCAACGTCGCTTATCATGCCTTGAATGTGACAGAAGAGCAGAATATGGTTTGGGTGATATAAAAGGCCATGGTTGTTCCAATAAATATTGTTGTGTCAACGCTCGTCCTGTCTTCTGTGTTCGTGTCTTCGTTTTTCGCGCTGTTTCATTCGGTTGAGCCTTTAAGTAGTTTTTTCGTTGCTGAGGTGTCACGCTCTAACAGCTGGACTAAGGACGTATGGTGCGTATGGCTACAAATTAGTATTTGTCATCTGAGTGTTTGAAAACTAACAATGCCTACAAGCGAGAATTAATTTCCGCTCCGCGCGCAGAAGGCTGTGGTTGCTGCCAACGGGGACTAGACGCGATGAATGCAGCCGAATGGCCAATAACCGTTTAAACCGTCCTGGCACGCAGGTCATGGCAGCGCAGCAGGTGGCGGGGCCCAGCGAGGCTTACCTGCCAGGTTTTGGAAACATGCAGATTGCACTGCCTCCAAGGTGAGCGAACTAACCCGCGACAGGTTTCCAGCTCCCTGACCAATCCCTCCCACTCCAGCAACCAAAGCCGCTACGGTGCAATGCGTTGGATTGCCTTGGCTGGCGGTGTCGCCTTTGTCCTCGTCATCATGGCTTTCCCGGCGGTCATGATCGCCCTCTCTGAAGGTACGCCCCTTGTGTGTTCACGATATAGGTCAATAACTTCCTCGGAAAATATCTTGACGCAGAAGGTAAATCGAAGGAAGGGTAACGTTCCGCATCCCACTATGTTCAAGTGGCCTCACCAGGTAATATTTAAGTTCGTGAGTGTTGGGCAGTGTGCCACCAAGTGCATTTTTATGCTGATTTTATGCTTTATGTTATTGTATTTTTTTTATGGAAAGCGCGCGTCCCTGACAGCAAAAATTCCGCCAGTGCTGTGACACGCTACGGCAAAAGAAGATGGCGAGGAGGAAAGGAGGCGACCATTCAGTGATGAACTGTGGCGTCTCAGCACTACGCCACCGCGGCGGACAAAAATTCCGTGTGACATCCCACCGCCGCCACACAGAATTTTTGTCTGTCGCGGTGGTGTAGTGGTTACGGTCCTCGGCTGCCACCCAAAAAACGCGGGTTCTATCCTGGCCGCGGCGGTCGCATTTTCGGTGGAGGCGAAAATGCCAGAGGCCCATGTACTGTGAGTTGTCAGTGCACGTTAAAGAACCCCAGGTGGTCTAAATTTCCGGAGCCCTCCACTAAGGCCTTTCTCTTCTCTCTATCTCTTTCACTCCCTTTTCCCCACTTCCACGGACGCTTAGTCGTGCTCCCTACATGGGCTGCAGAAATTAGCGTCCTTTCCTGACAGAACCACAATCAATCATCAGCGCAATGATCTTGCCGTAATTCCTTACCCGCGCACTGCCGATATGCTCACTTACTTGACTGATGACTGCAGTCACTCGGCTTTCCTTATTGAATAACGGGTACTAAAGGGTAGTACATCGTGCCTCAACACCTAATGGAATGTCTGGTCGTCACTCACCTGTTTCTTAGCAGAAAAATTCCACAGCATATCCACGGAGTGAATGATGATGAGTGGGCGAAGCTCCGGATGTTCATCGTAGATCGTGCCGAGTTCCGGATTAATTTAGTTAACGCGTACGCTACGAATCCTTATGGTTCAACTACGCACAAGTGAAATCTCCCACCGGCACTTCATTGCAAGTCAAGATCCAGTGCATATATATATATATATATATATATATATATATATATATATATATATATAACTATGTCGTGGGATTGTCATGTGAATCACCTAGTTAGTAAACTATATCTAGAGCAATAGGTACTATGCGTCGCCATTGTAATTATCTTCCCACATCCATTAATATGATGTTATATAATTCAATGTTTCTTTCCCTAGTTCAATACGGAATTTTAGTCTGGGGGACGACCTCAGCTCAAAACATTCACAAGCTGATGGTATTACAAAAAAGAGCAATACGCCTTGTCTCCAGGGTGCCATATCTCTGGCATACTGCTCCCTTGTTTACAAAGCTTAGGACTATAAGAATTGAATCCTTGTACACGTATAGGCTTTGTCGCATGTATAGAATAGTAAAAACTAAGAATGATAACGCTTTAACAAAATTGGCATCCTTAAGGCAACATAATTCTTCTTTTTATAAATTTCGTCATTCAGAGCCTTGGATCGTTAACAAAAACAGAACTACATACGGTGACCAAATCTACAATTTCGTTTACATACTGTTTTAAATCAATTATGCAAAGAAAATGGTCTCAGTGTATCAACTCTGTCGCTAAAAAGGCTACGCGACGTATTTATATGACTGCTTGTGCTACCATGGTTTCGGATTGCTTGTGCTACCATGGTTTCGGTTGTTTGTCTTTTTCTGTCTTTAACACTTCGCCAATTCTCTTCCCTTGTTTCAAATGCTTCCACAATAACCTTGTTTATTTATGCCGACCGTGGATGTTTGCTGTTTTCTTTTAGTTAGTTCATTATGTATACCGTGTGTTTATTTGACCGCTGTGAAGCTGCCCAGTGTATGAGGTGGCCAGGTTCCCCTCAAGCTGCTCAATGCAGCTTTTTTGCCTGGTCATCCTCGCAACCTTGTTGTTGTGAATAAACAATTCAATAATTCAATATATATATGTGGGTGGCCGGTGAACGGTTCTCCAGCGCGAGCAGTCGATATTTTAGGGTCGAAGCTCCTTATAGCGGCACCCGTTCGTCCCTCGTCGTAGTAGTGTGTAACCAGTCTTAACGCTAGTACCAGATCTTGACCTCCAAGGTGGTGCCGGTGGGAGATTTCTCCTGTGCGTTGTTGAACAATAAAAAGTTCGCAGCGTGCGGGTTAACTAAAAGCCGAATTCTTCTGTCTCTCATTCCCCATGAGCAGCCATTGGCATGTTCCAGTAGGAAACGTTAGTAGAAGTAGAAGTGTAAGTGTTAGCTAAAAGCCGACTTCTTCTGTCTCTCATTCCCATTAGCAGCCATTGTTTACCTCCAAGGTAGTCCCTGGTGAGATTTCTCCTGTGCGTGATTAGACAATAAAAATTTTGTTCAAAACGCCGTTGATTGATGAAATAAACCAACGAAAGACGCCAGGCACCCGCTCGCCCTCAGCGCATGCCTCCTGCCCTCGGCGCGTGCTGTCTTGTGATAGAGAGAGAGAGAGCGAAAGGGGCGCGTTGACTATGGAAACGCTCTTTCTTAGATGAACGCTCTACCAGCTCGCAAAGAAGTAGAACGCGCCCTCACCCGCGAGAGGCAACGTTGGCGCAGGTAGCGTCTCCTAGCCAGTTTCTTGAGTTTCTTGATTGAGAAATACCGAATGCTCGCGTTGAAGAACCGTTGACCGGCCACCCATATATATATATATATATATATATATATATATATATATATATATATATATATATATATATATTTAGGCACTGGTCTTGACTTCCAACGAAGTGCCGGTGGGAGATTTCACTTGTGCGTATAGTTGAACCATGAGGATTCGTAGCGTGCGCGTTAACTTAATTAATCCGGAACTCGGCACGATCTGCGATGAACCTCCCGAGCTTCGCCCACTCGTGATCATTCACTCCGTGGATATGCTGTAATTTTTTCAGCTGAGAAACTCGCTAGAAGACGCTGCCTGCGCCAACGTTGTCTCTCGCGGGTGAGGGCGCGTTCTCCTTCTTTGCGAGTTGGTAGAGCGTTCATCGAAGGAAGAGCGTTTCCATAGTCAACGCGCGTCTTTCGCTCTCTCTCTCTCTCTCTCTGTCTCTCTCTCTCACAAGAGAGCAGATGGAAGAGTGAGAGAGCTCGCGCGCCGGGAGGCACGCGCCGAGGGCGAGCGCGAGCCTCCCGGCGGCGCGAGGTGGCTACATATACTACTACTACCGCTACTACTACTACTACTACTACTACTACTACTACTACTAATACAGAGGAGGGAACGACCCACACCCTAAGGAGCTTCGCCCCTAAAAGCCGTGGCAGGCCGCTACATAAGACGTTTAATGGTAAAGGAGTCGCTGCATAGAAGTGTCACGTTTCCGATAGAGGCCACGGTGCCTCCCTCGCGTTTGACACACATTGGTACTTTTCTGCAGACGCTCGCGTCCAGTACCTGAGCCTACAGAAGCAGAACTCCTGGAGCAGCAGCAGGAAAGACGACGCCACCGCGGAGCCAACAAAAGGTGCGAAAAGCGTGCGTTCGTGGAAGAATAACTGCAGTTTCGATAGATGCGGAGTATCGAAAGAGGGCGAAACGTGTACTTGAATACGAAATACAGAGACGCTCAAAGAACCACATGTGAGATATTGCTAAGGAGGCCACAGTGCGACAATTTCCTTCCGCGTTCCGCGTGCGCTAAGCCAAAGCCACAGAGATTTGGGCGCTCACAGAAGGCATAAAAATATGCGAGTGTGGCCAGCTCATCGGCTAACGTACGAGTTTCGATGCCATGGCGTTTCCCCATTGTGGTCTGTTGGAGATGCGCTCGCACGAACAACACATCGCGCTTAGTAAAGCAAATAGGTAACTTCTGTTATTTGTGGGAACAATAATGCTTAATGCTCACTCATTTTATGAGCGCACAGTTACTTTTGGAGTTTTAATTCCTCAACAGTGTTTGTTCGAAGTCATCGATAGAAGCGAGGCCTCCGAGGTAGGGGCGCTTGTTCTCGGATCGTTGGACTAGACTTTGAGAAGGATGGACTAATAGCAGATAACAAAGTACTTCGTACGGTTTTGATGCTACAGTGCAGAATTCCGGTTTGTGTACTTCGAATCATTTGTGTTTCATGAGTGGGGCAAACGACGTGTCACAAATTGTATGAGGGTCCACCTCCACGGTTATGGTGTCTTTGCTCTAGCCATAAACCAGCAATGTTCGAAGGGCAATTTTTTCACCAAGCTTTGTGACACTCAACGAAGAGCGCTCTCCGGCCGCAGGTCTCTTCAGAAATAGTACGCGTGGAGCAGCGTCACGAGCTACCTGTTTAGATGCGGATGCCCGCGCCTCACCCATTGTGTAGAAGCGGCCGCTGTCGGATGAGCGTTTTTTTAAATGCGAAGCATTTCTTAGCGAACTTCGGCGAGTTTGAGCGTATCTATCTATCTATCTATCTATCTATCTATCTATCTATCTATCTATCTATCTATCTATCTATCTATCTATCTATCTATCTATCTATCTATCTATCTATCTATCTAGCCGCCTACGACTTTGTGCTCGCCTGGCCGTTTCGCTAATGGGATGTTTACGAAAATTGGTATGCTACAACATGACTGCATGAAGAACATAAATGACAAGTCATAACGTGAAAATCATGACATGCATGTCATGAGCGGCATGATTTACGTGCCACGGTCTTGGTGCTCTCCTGGCCGTTTCGTTAATGGGATGTATACGAAAGTTGGTATGGCACAACATGACTGCATGACGAATATAAATGACAGGTCATAACATGAACGTCATTACATGCATGTCATGAGCGACATGATTTACACGCCACGGTGTCGGTGCTCTCGTGGCCGTTTCGTTAATTTGTTGTACACGAAAATTGGCATGGCACAACATGACTGCATGACGAACGTAAACGACACGACACTGCATGAGAATCCTGACATGCATGTCATGAGCGACATGATTTACATGCCACGGTCGTGGTGCTCTCCTGGCCTTTTCGTTAATGGCATGTATACGAAAATTGTTATGGCATAACATGACTGCATGACGAACATAAATGGCAGGTCATAACGCGAAAATCATGGTGTGCATGTCATGAGCAGCATGATTTACATGCCGCGGTCTTAGTACTCTCCTGGCCGTTTCGTTAATGGGATGAATACGAAAATTGGTATGCCACAACATGACTGCATGACGAACATAAGTGACAGATCGTGACATGAATAGCATGACATGCGCGTCTTGAGCGGCATGGTGTACAGGCCACAGTCTTGCTGCTCTTGCGGCCGTTTCGCTAACTTCACATCTACTAAAATCAGTACAGCGAGACAGAAATGCAGGTCCGTTTTACGTTCCTGATGCGTGCTTAGCATTTCCTTGATTCCCACTGCACGTGGGATCTGCAATATTTTTTAACTATCATTGTACGCAGCGCGAATCTTCGCAAAGGCGTTTCAATGGAAGCAAAATGCTGGAGGTTGCACATTGTATTTAATCAGTGCAGCATTAAGGAAGTCAATGTTGTCAAAATTAACACTTAGCCTTCCACTACAGCGTGATTCAAGATGATATCGCATAGTTCTGGCACGTATACAACGCCAGCTTATATCATCAATCTTTACAAATGATGCATACACAAAGAAGACAAGCCATGTCTTTTGTAAAGATTCGCGCTGCCTACAATGCTGGCCGATCATTACAAACTAGCCCAATCTTATTTTTCAATGTTTGTTAGCTATATTCGCTGTTATTACAGTAAACAGCCATGATTAGGGAGTGACAAGGAACGCTGGTAGTGCGCGAAATAAATATGGTAGGCCGCAGGCCACAGTTCATTAATGGCGGAGTGGTTGACGTTTGCAGTTTTCCTATGAGAGGAACAGTGCACGCATCAACCACTATCGCTGCTCTTGTTGCTTTACACTTTGTCTCAAGCCTCTACATCGCAACATGGAACTGAAAACGTACAAAAAAGCACGTGTGAAAATATCAGAGCTCACGCATCCGCAGGTCACGCGACTTGGAAATTGTAGGCCGCCAACACGAGCAGCGACCTCAGCTCGTGTCCTCCTTGTTGCTATGGCGGATGAATGAGCTCAGATCTCGCTTGAAACTACTCTGGGAGAGATGAGGGTTCCAGTGCACCTTCTCCCTGAGTGGTGCTCCTGACTATGGAATCTACCATCGTCCTTTAGTGTTTTTTTTTCATGAGTGCCCACGTTCGAACTCATTCCATGGGTTTTTCAGAGTTGATCCTGTTTAGCGGCGCCATCGTCCATTCTGCCGAGTCATGTTCATGACCAAGGCCAATTCACGTGGCCGCGAAGATTTGGACGAAAATCTTTCCAGAATCGGTTGTCAGCGGCAACAATATTGGGGGAGGAGGGTTATGGAAGGCTCCACTAGGTGATGGGGGTGACAAACACTAATCACAAGAAGTTACTTTTGTAATACTGAAATGGTTTACTCATTACGGGTATTCCTATGTATTTCTATATAGATGTGATGCACGAAATAAATTCCTGCGCCTTTCACGTTTGCACTATAAAAATGCGTATGTGTCCCTCGGACGGTGAGGGGGCGTTGACGAAGCTCCAGGAAAGCAGGCTTGGAAAGTTATTCTGGTGCAATACGCCCCCTCCCCCCGGCAACGTTATGCTATTTTGTTGCTTAGTTCTTTCTGTAAATTTCTATGCCGAGGCACGAGATTTCTGTCGTGCCTGCTGAGCGTTTTGTTTCAAGAATGTGTCACAATGTGAGTGAAGATTTCGATGAAAAATGAAGGATAAGCGCTAGCTCTAACGCCGTTTGCACGGCAGAGGCGACCGAAGATACGAACAGTGAACACTTTCTCCTATTTACGAGGAAACGATGTTCTGTGCAAGAAGGCAAAAGCTTTTGTAGCTGCCTGTTGGCTGACTTAATGTGTAACTTTCCAGTAGAGAGATTTAGAACGCGAAATCTTTTTCATGGTAATTTAGCATAGGAGCACAGTGAGTGAAAAACTTTTATTATCGGTACTGGGAGTGATGGGCTCTGCGACCCCACCAGATGGCCCTCAGTTGGGGCTGAAGGCGACCTCTTGGGCCCTTGCTGTGACCCGGACTTGGACGTCCAGAGCAGAGCTGGCCAACAGGGTCTCCCACTTTTGCGAGCCTACAAGCTTCTGGAGTTCTTTGGGCGGTGGGTCTGCGGGGCAGTCCCAAAAGATGTGTTGCACTGTGGCTCTCTGGCCACATTTCGAGCAATCGGGTTTGAATTGGTCTGGATCGATGTGGTGCATGGTGACCGGATTCGGGAGGGTATTGGTTTGGAGTTACCTCCATCTAACCTCTTCAGCCTTAGTAAGACTGTTGTGAGGTGGCGGCAGCGTTCGTCGAGGTAGTCTAAAGTGCTGGGTCGTTTCCTGGAAGCTTATGAGAACGTCCTCGGCGCGTTCCGGGCTCGAGTTGCTGCTCACGGCTCGGCCGATAGATCCTCGAGTCATATTGTGAGCCGCCTCGTTGCCAGGGTTGCCAGAGTGTGCCGGTATCCAAATAAGCTCCACGTCTTCTCGGGTTTCAGGGTAGCTTTGTAGGATGTTGAGAGAGGTTTTTGATATTCTTCCTCGCGAATAATTATTGATGGCGGTTTTGGAGTCGCTTAGAATTATTTGAACTTTCGTACAGGTTAAGGCCAGCGCGATGGCCGCTTCCTCCGCAACGTCAGAGTGTTTGGCTTCGACTGTGGCTACTGATATCGGTTCTCCGTTTTCTGTGGAGGCCGTTACCGCAAAGGCGTTAATAGTGCCTGGGTAAGCTGCCGCGTCGACATACGCCACATCCTGCCTTCCCCCGTATTGTTTTGCTAGCGCCTTGGCTCTAGCTGTTCTCCTACCTTTGTGGTAGATAGGATGCATGTTTTTTGGTAAAGGTTTGATGATTATGCCGTTTCGTATCTTTGAGGGGAGTTTTTGTGCGTCCTCCGCCAAGGGCTCAGCATTTTTGCCTATAGCCTTTAGTATTGCTCTGCCGGCTGCCGAGCGGGTTAGTAGGAGCTCCTGTGCCCTTCGGTGGGCTTCGGTGAGTTCGTCTAAGGCGTTATGGATACCCAGCTGCAATAGCTTCTCCGTGGGCGTGTTGGTGGGCAGTCCAATGGCTGCTTTATAAGCTTGCCTAATTAGACCGTCAATGATCTGTAATTCCGTCTGAGTTAATTCGAGATACGGGAGCGCATATGTAATTCTGCTGATTACAAAGGCCTGTACTAGTTTGCACAGGTCCGCTTCCTTTACACCCTGTCTCTTGTTGGCTGTTCTTCTGATGAGCCGTATAGTTTGTGTTGTGGCTTGCCTTAATTTTTCTATAGTGGTGTGGTTACCGCGGTTTTCTTGCACATACATGCCTAGGATGCGCAGAGTTTTCACTCTTTTCACCGGTTTTCCGTCTAACAGTATTTTGATGTCCGGGGTTGGGTAGTCTGCTGCTTTTTTTACCTCTTGGGATGTCATACTTAAGTAGTAACTCGGATTTAGGTTGTGAGCAGGTAAGACCCGAGGTTTCTACATGGGGTACAATAATATCGACTGCTGTTTGCAGGGTCTCTTCTATGTCGCCATCTCGCCCTTTTGTAGTCCACAGGGTGATGTCATCCGCATATAAACTGAACCCAAGATTGGGTACAGTTCTTAGTTGAGCTGGCAGGTTTATTAGGGCCAAATTAAAGAGAAAAGGCGAAAGCACCGAGCCCTGTGGCGTTCCGCGGTCACCCATGTGCATGGTATCTGACGTCGTGCCACAGACCGCGATCTCGGCAGCTCGTTCCTTTAAAAAAGAGCGGATGTAGTTGTACATTCTGGAACCCGGATTGATAAGGGAAAGGTTGCTAAGTATACTCTCATGCGTGACATTGTCGAAGGCTTTGTGAAGGTCTAAGCCTAAGACAGCCCTGACACAGCTGCTGCGTGGGATTATTTCTTCGCTGAGAAGGAGCGTGATGTCCTGCGTTGAAAGATGCGCTCTGAACCCTATCATTTCATTTGGGAGAAAGTTGTTCTCCTCCGCATACGCCTGAAGCCTATTTAGGACCATGTGCTCCATGAGCTTACCTAGGCAAGACGTAAGAGAAATGGGCCTGAGATTTTCAATGGTCATCCGTTTTTCTGGTTTTGGGATTAATATTGTTACGGTGTTAGAGCGCCAAGGAAGAAGAAGCTGGTATCTGGGTGGAAGTCGACGAAGTGTGCTTCGAGCTACAAGTACCATATTGGCTGCTTGGCTGTTATCCTTTTGTAAATACCTTGTAAATATATTTGTACCATTTTGGTGGAGGTGCGGGGTGCGACGCAAGACGGAACTTCGAAGTGGACGTGTCCTGAGCAGCTCCGTCATGTCAACGGAAGGAGACGCTGCCTCCTGTGCTCCAACCGCGGGTCCGACAAGTCAGGCACAGCTTGTCGTATTGACGCAGCCGCGCGACCCTGGGAACTTCTGTGGAACCGATGGCGTTGACGTTGGTGACTGGATTTCCAAGTATGAGCGTGTTGCAGCGCAATATCGGTGGGATCCCACATTGATGCTCGCGAATGTCGCCTTCTACCTCTGCGGCACAGCGGGCGTCTGGTTTCAGTCTCACGAGGAAGATCTTACCAGCTGGGACGCCTGCAAGCAGAAGCTTCGTGACCTATTTGGCAGATCTGCCGGCCGCCAGCGCGCCGCTTCGAAAGATCTCTCCTGCCGGGCGCAAACTCCCACCGAATCGTATGTGTCCTACATACTTGACGCTCTTGCTCTTTGCCATAAGGTCGATTCCAACATGACTGAAGCAGACAAGGTGAGCCATGTGCTCAAAGGCATTGCAGATGATGCTTTCAATCTGCTGGTGTCCAAAGACTACTCAAGCGTAGACGACATCATCAAGGAATGCCGGCGTTTTGAAGAATTGAAGAGTCGCCGCATCGCCCAGCAATTCGTCCGGCTTCCGAACACTGCCGCGATGTCATCTTGCGAAGACGTTCAGCCGCCGCCCAGTCAGCCGCTTACTACCGACAGCGTAGTCCGCATTGTGCGACGCGAAATCGAGGCGGCGTCCCCGCCATCCTTCCTGACGCGCCTTTCCGAGGACCCTCCACCAAGCATTTCTTTAATTCAAACAGTTGTACGGGAGGAGCTTGCTAATGTAGGGCTGCAGCCTGTGAGTTCGCTCATGCAGCCGCCTGTTGGTCCTATGCCATACCCTTCGCGAACACCGGCAACTTTTCGTCGCTATCGTCACCCAGCCCAGTGCAGGACGCCGGACAACAAACCGATCTGCTTCCGTTGTCATGGTGTTGGACATATCTCCCGTTACTGTCGCAATCAAGGCTTTTGGTCTCGCTCGTTCGGCGCATATTGGCGTGACGACAACCGGCCCATGCAGTTCGCAACTCGTGACAATGGACCATCCGGTGAAGCTACCGCATCAGTCTGACGCTTCAGCCGTTCGCCCTCCCCGCATAACCACGACCATCGCTCCCGCTCACCTCTGCCCCGTCGCTACACATCACCTCGTCCATCTGGACGCTCTCTACCGGAAAACTGACCGATGCAGCTCCCGGAGGTGACGCTGCATTCGACCCCAGACCTGAAAACCCTCTCCTCACCCTGACTACGGACCAAAACCTGCTTGCTGTAAAAGTGGATGGCCTGCCTGTTACTGCTCTTGTTGATACCGGCGCACACATTTCTATTATGAGCTCGAACCTCCGTGCAAGGCTAAACAAGGTCCTAACGCCACCCCAGTGCCAATTTGTACGCGTCGCTAACGGAGGAACTCCCGCCGTGCTCGGAATGTGCAACGCACGTGTGCGCGTGGCCGACCGCCACACGTCTGTCCTGTTCCATGTTCTTCAACAATGTCCTCATGACATCATTCTCGGGCTGGATTTTTTATCTGACCGCTCAGCCATCATCGACTGCCCATCCGGTGTTGTACAGCTCGACCTGCCTGATTTTGCCGACGCCCCCGACACAGTCCAAAGCAAGCTTTCGTATGCCGAATTTGTTCGCCTGCCAGCACAAGCACTAGTCTGTATCGCCGCTGAACCGTGCCCCGCTGTGCCGGATGGTGCTCTCCCTGCCGTAGTGTTTTGCTGCCGCACAACGTGTCTTTCCCGTACACTGTTGTCACCGTAAAGGCGAACAAGACATGTCTTCCACTGTTGAACTTCGGTCGCAGCCCTCAAGTTATTCCTCAAGGTGTTGCTCTTGCCACTTTGTCGCCATCGCATGACTGCGAGATATCACCGTTTTTACCAGAAGTGGCCGCTGCCGATTCCTCTGCTCCACATAGTGCGAACAATGTTCAATCATCTCCACTGGAACACCGCGTAACGAAGATGATTGCCTCGGATCTTTTGCCTTCCCAAGTCAACGACCTCTGTGCTCTGCTTGTCGCATACTCTGACATATTTGACTTTGACGGTCGGCCCTTAGGTCAAACATCGCACGTCAAGCACCGCATACATACCGGTGATGCGTCTCCGATTCACAGGCGGCCTTACCGTGTGTCACCATCAGAGCGCCAAGTTATTCAACAAGAGGTAGACAAGATGCTCACAAAAGGCATTATTGAGCCTTCTTCGAGTCCGTGGGCTTTACCTGTCGTCCTAGTTAAGAAGAAGGACAATACTTGGCGTTTCTGTGTAGACTATCGGCACCTAAACAAAATCACCAAGAAAGATATATATCCGCTCCCGCGCATAGATGATGCTCTCGACTGCCTCCACGGCGCGACCTATTTCTCTTCAATAGATCTGCGCTCCGGTTATTGGCAAATCGCCGTAGACGACTTGGACCGCGAGAAGACCGCGTTTGTTACAACTGACGGCCTCTACCAGTTCAAAGTGATGCCGTTCGGACTGTGCAATGCTCCAGCCACGTTCCAACGAATGATGGATACCCTTCTGCACAGCTTTAAGTGGTCCATCTGCCTATGTTACCTGGACGACGTGATTGTACTCTCGCCAACTTTTGACACTCACCTCGAGCGACTTTCGTTCATTCTTTCACTGTTTCGTGAGGCTGGTTTACAACTCAACTCGTCGAAGTGCCGCTTCGGACGCCGCTAAGTTACCATCCTCGGCCACCTTGTTGACTCTTCTGGCGTCCGCCCTGATCCGGACAAAGTTCGAGCTGTCCTTGACTTCCCTGTACCGACGTGCGTCAAGGACGTCCGCAGCTTTGTCGGATTATGCTCCTATTTCCGACGATTTGTGAAGAACTTCGCTGACATTGCCCGCCCTTTGACTGATCTCCTCAAGAAAGACGTTCCGTTTTTCTGGGGATCTGAGCAAGCCTTCGCCTTCTCACGACTTATTACGTTGCTCACCACTCCGCCAGTTCTCGCCCACTTCGACGCGTCCGCCCCTACTGAGGTCCGCACCGATGCAAGTGGATACGGAATTGGCGCTGTTTTATCCCAACATCAAGGGGGTCATGATAGAGTTCTTGCTTACGCCAGCAGGCTCCTTTCCCCAGCTGAGCGTAATTACTCTCTCACCGGGCGCGAGTGTCTTGCGCTTGTATGGGCAGTCAGTTAATTCCGCTCTTATTTATATGGACGCCCTTTCACCGTTACCACCGACCATCACGCCCTATGCTGGCTGTCTACGCTCAAGGATCCGACAGGCCGCCTGGGTCGCTGGGCTCTACGTCTCCAGGAATTCACGTACACTGTAATCTACAAGTCCGGCCAACTACATCAAGACGCCGACTGCCTGTCCCGGTACCCCGTCGACGCACCAAATACTGCATCGGACGACGAGTCCACTTGCATTTTCTCTCCGCTTTCGCCAACATGGCTGACGAGCAGCGGCGTGACGCGTCTCTACGAGACATCATCAGCCGCCTGCATTCTGCCTCGCCAGACAGTTCGCTTCGGAGGTTCGTTGTCGTCGACGGCATCTTATATCGCCGGAACATGCTCCCCGTGGGACTGGAACTACTACTTGTAGTTCCCACTCATATTCGCTCCACCGTGCTCCAGCAACTCCATGACGTTCCCACAGCAGGCCATCTTGGTGTTGCTAGGACGTATGACCGTGTGCGACAACGTTTTTTCTGGCCCGGCCTCTACCGTTGCGTCCACCGTTATGTCGTTTCCTGTGAGTCGTGCCAGCGTCGGAAAAAGCCCGCTGTACACCCTGCCGGGCTCCTTCAGCCCATAGATATACCGGCAGAGCCGTTTTTTCGTGTTGGTCTCGACCTTCTCGGTCCTTTCCCTCTATCCATCACAGGAAATAGATGGATTGCCGTGGCTACTGATTATTCGACCCGTTACGCCATCACGAGGCCTCTCCCGACCAGTTGCGCTACGGACGTCGCCGACTTTTTAATTCAGGACGTCATCTTACACCACGGCGCCCCTCGATCGTCAGCTTCTCACGGACCGAGGTCGTTACATTTTGTCAAAAGTAATCGACGAGTTGCTCTCTTGCGCTACAAAACATAAGCTTATTACGGCCTACCATCCCCAAACGAACGGTCTCACTGCACGTTTAAACCGCACCATCACTGACATGCTCGCTATGTATGTTTCGACCGATCACCGTGACTGGGACGCTGCACTTCCCTTTGTGATGTTCGCATATAACACGTCCCGCCATGACACTGCTGGCTATTCCCCCTTTTATCTCCTCTATGGCAGAGAGCCTATCTTGCCTTTCGACACGCTCTTTCCAATCCCTGCCCAGCTATCCACTGAGTATGCTCGTCGCGCTGTCACTACAGCAGAAGCGGCACGCCAGATAGCCCATCGCCGGCTTTGCGAGTCACAGCGGCGCCAGACGCATCGCTACGACAATTGCCTACGGGATGCCCACTATCAAACGGGTGACCTTGTCCTCCTGTGGTCTCCTTCTCGACATGTTGGACTCTCTGCAAAGCTGTTATCGCAGTACTACGGTCCTTACCGCGTCCTCCGACAAGTAACAGACGTGACTTATGAAATCACACCGCTAGACCCTACCACGTCTTCTGCATCTTCCGACGTCGTCCACGTCGCACGGCTGAAGCCATACCTCCCGCCCACCTTATTGTGAAAAGCGCCGGGACGGCGCTTTCACCGCCGGAGGTCGATGCTACGGTGTTAGAGCGCCAAGAAATAAGAAGCTGGTATCTGGGTGGAAGTCGACGAAGTGTGCTTCGAGCAACAACCACCATATTGGCTGCTTGGCTGTTATCCTTTTGTAAATACCTTGTAAATATATTTGTACCAATATGATTCTGGCGTGTCTCCATTCTTGAGGAATATCCCCCTTCTCCCAGTACTTGTTTATTAGCTTAGTAAGGGCCGTGACCGATTTAAGATCGAAATTTCTGAGGGTTTTGTTAGACTTGCCACCGGGAGCAGTCGCTGACGTATTTTTTAGTTGTCTGATGGCGTGGCATGTCTCTGCTATATCGAATTCCTGGTCTAACTCCGGGTTTTCCGCTCCTTCATAGCACGGGTACGGATTGGGCTTCGGGTGCGTGGTGAGATATCTGTCCTTCAGGCTCTTTATGGGCTCATCCGCAGTGCCCTCGTGTTGATGTGCGATCTGAATTAATTTATTTCGCTGAGCTGACCTGGTCTGTGTGGGGTCTAGGAGATGCCTCAGCAGGAACCAAGTATTCCGGTTGCCTAGCTGACCATTGACCCTATAGCATACCTGTCCCCACTGCTGTCGTTCTAGCTCCCTGGAGTAATCGGAAATCTGCTTTTCTAGTTCGGTTATGCGTTTCTTAAGCTTGCGGTTATGCTTCTGCAAATTCCAGCGCCTTTGCAGCCCTAAATGCGCTTCCCATAAGTGTTGTAACTTCGCGTCTGTCGTGTGCTGTTCGTTCACTGCTTCCGTGACTATGGTGTGGCGTTGCACGTCCTGTTTAAGCTCTCGGATCCATTCATTAAGGTCATTGATGTCAGTCGGGGCATTTCTATCCCTAGTTTTGCGGAAGGTTACACTAACGACAGTGCCATGGCGGAAGAGGCGGCTGTCGCCCTGGCTATTGTACATGCTTCTCTCCTACCAGCACGGGACGAACCTACGACAGTGGTCACTGACTCGCAAACTGCCTGCAGGAACATAGCGCAAGGAATGGTGACACCGTACACACACCGTATTCTGACATCTTTACACCCCTTCTTACTGCACAGGGTGCCTATCGTTTGGACACCTGGACACGCCTCTCTCCATGGCAATGAACGCGCTAATGCGGTAGCCCGAGAGCTCACAAACCGGGCGCCATCGGAAGAGCTGTCCAATCCAGACGACGTACCAACAGAACCATTGAACTACGCTGACACTCTAGAACATTACAGACAAAGCCGACGTTATTTCCCCCCACCACACCATTCCCTTACCCGGGAGGAAGCTGTCGCGTGGCGGCAACTACAGACGAATTCCTTCCCATGTCTCTTCACCCTACACCTCTTTCATCCCACACAATATCCCTCATACTGTCCCTACTGTGGAGCGCAGCCCACAGTACATCACTGCACGTGGGAATGCCCATGTCCACCGTGCTGTTCCCCTATCCCATCACCATCACATTCCTCCTGGGAGACTGCGCTGACCAGCTCAGCACCGCAGGAGCAGCGTCGGCTGATCCAGCGAGCACGTGGAGTGGCGCGAGCCAATGGGGCCCTGAACTAAGGGCTCCACCCTACGAGGAAGATCCCTCATTTCGTTTAAATAAATGTTTTCTCTCTCTCTCTCTTCGGCACGACAGAGAATCTCTGCGATGGAACAGTCATCAGCAGACGAGAAAGGAAGGATGGTGTCTAGCGTATGACGTGGTGGACGGGCATAGAGGAGAAAGAAGGGACTGTAGCAAGTCGTCTCGTGCCTCGCTGAGTTGAACGCATACGTTATAAACGGTAGAATCTCATCCCAGTTTTTGTATTCAGGTGCAATGTACATCGCAAGCATGTTCGTAAATGTACGGTTGGTACGCTCTGTGAGCCCATTCGTTTGCGGGTTGTAGGGAGTGGAATGCCGAAAGGTACAAGCACATAAGCGTAGGAGCTGCTCTACCACGTCCGCAGTAAACTGACGTCCACGGTCGCTGATGATGACTCGAGGTGGTCCGTGCCGAAGAATAACAGAACGCTGCAAGAAAAGGGAGACGGCGGCGGCCGTGGCAGATGGAATAGCGGCCGTCTCGTAGTACCGGGTGAGATGGTCGACGCACACGACTATCCAACGGTTTCCTGCGGTCGATCGTGGGAAAGGACCTAGAAGATCAATACCAACTTGCTAAAAGGGGGACCTTGGAGGTGATACAGGCTGGAGTTGACCGGCGGGAGCTTTCGTGGGATGCTTATAACGCTGACAAGTGGGGCAGCCGGCGACGTACTGTTCGGTGGTTTGACGCATTATCGGCCAATAAAAACGTTTCTTGGCCCGGTAAAGTGTCCTTGTTGATCTCAGATGACCTGAAGTAGGGTCATCATGCATGGCTAGCAGGACAGAAGTGCGGAGGCTTTCCGGAACCACCAGCAGGAGTTGTGCACCAGTTGCTGTGTAGTTCTTCTTGTATAGTACGCCATCGCGAACACAAAAATGACGAGGCGGCGTAGAACTTTCCGTGGCTTGAAAGCATGACTGCAAACTGGGGTCCTTGCGCTGCTCAGCTTTGAACTTGTCCAGGTCGGGAAAAGCAGGTGTGAGGGCAGCCAGGCAGTTGTCAAAATTGTCTGCATCGCAGTCTGTGGGCGGCAGTGGCATCCTCGAAAGACAATCTGCATCAGCGTGACGCCGACCAGTTTTGTACGATACAGCGAAGTCGTACTCTTGTAGTCTGGGGGCCCAGCGTGCAAGTCGGCCAGATGGATCGCGCAGATTTACAAGCCAGCAGAGGGAGTGGTGGTCCGTAAAAATCTTGACGTGTCGACCGTATAAGTAAGAACGAAACCTCTGAACTGCAAAGACGACGCCAAGGCATTCCGGCTCGGTTACGGTGTAGTTACACTCAGGCTTGCTTAGTGAGCGGCTGGCATAAGCGATAACGTGTTCTTTCTCAGCGTGTCGCTGGACGAGTACGGCACCGATACCCACACCGCTAGCATCTATGTGAACTTCGGTCGGTGCTGAGGAGTCAAAGTGCCGTAGAAGTGGTTGTGACATCAAAAGAAACTTGAGCTGCCGAAAAGAAGCGTCGCACTCTGCAGTCCAGTGGAACGGTGCATCTTTTCGCAGAAGGCATGTCAGTGGGTAAGCAACGTCAGCAAACCGATTAATAAAGCGTAGGAAGTATGAACACAGTCCCAAGAAACTGCGCAGCTGCTTCACAGAACGCGGTCTTTGGAACGCCTCGTCTGCCTTCGTCTTCTGTGGATCAGGTCGTATACCGTCTTTATCCACAAGATGACCTAAGACTAAAGCTTGCCGCTCACCGAAATGGCATTTTTTGGAATTCAAGACTAATCCAGCGTTCTTGACACAGGTAAGAACAACATCCAGACGCTTATTGTGTTCGCTGAATGTGCGAACAAAAATGACAACATCGTCGAGGTAGCACATACAAATTTCCCAATTCATGCTGCGCAGAATCGTGTCCATGAACCGTTCGAACGTTTCAGGCGCGTTGCAAAGCCCGAATGGCATTACATTAAACTCGTAGCGTCCATCAGGGGTCACAAACGCCGTTTTTTCTTTGTCCGCCGGGTCCATCGGGATCTGCCAATATCCCGACCGCAAATCCACCGACGAAAAATACGATGCTGAGTGCAGGCAGTCGATGGCGTCGTCAATACGAGGAAGCGGATAGACGTCCTTTTTAGTGACCGCATTGAGGCGTCAATAGGGCACGCAGAACCTCCATGTCCCATCTTTCTTCTTCACGAGTATCGCTGGCGCCGCCCAAGGACTACTCGATTCCTGAATTACTCCCTTTCCTAACATTTCCTGAACCTGCTCATTAATAATCTTTCTTTCCGACGGGGAAAGCCGATAAGGCTTTTGCCTGATCGGATGTGTCATGCCCGTATTGATCCTGTGGCACGTGCGAGACGCTGGGATCGTGGAAGCATTGGCGTTTTGCGCGAAGTCGAACACAGGTAGGTGCCTTGAAAGCACACTGGCCAAAGCATTGCGCTCACTGGTGCTAAGTGATTGATTGATCAATCGAACAACATGCGAATCGGTAGGACCAATGCTTGTCTCTTTACTGGGAGCAGCTCCGTCTGTAACCATGGCCACCGAGAAAAATTCATCTTTTGTGAAGGTGGAGAGTTTGAAGCCGACAGGAAGTATCGCAGGTTCCGCAGAGTAGTTCACTGTCCACAAACCAGCGTGCCCGTGTTCCACTGGGACAAGGCAGTGGGGGATGATGACGTTCTTTTTAGCGCAGGTTAAATGAATAGGCTCCACTGTGGCTTCAAGCATTTACGCTGGAAAGCTGGTGCAAGCAAATGGAACACATACAGCTGATAAGGCAGGCACGACGGTATCTTCACAAAGAGAAAAGCTACTCTCGTGATAGGGATCGCTGTTCTCCAAAAGTCCAGAAGGAAGGTCGCCGCGTACTAACAATTCGCCACTTTGGCAATCAACTGTGACTCCACACTGCTTCAGAATGTCAATACCTAAGATCACGTCGTGCGTGCATCGAGATATGACCACGAATTCCGTAGGAAAATGTCGACCACCCAAGAGTACATCAACAGTACACGTGCCAACGGGACACAGTGATTCACCACCGACTCCTACAAATATTCCCGCCTGATTCCATCGAAACATTACTTTGCGACGTAGTGCCTGTTTAAAGATGAGACTCACCGCAGAAATAGTCGCACCGGTGTCTACTAAAGCCATTGTGGGCACCCGATCAACAAGCACAAGCACCTTGTTCGTTATCAAAAAAACGGGAGGAGGTTATGGGGAATTCGGCTGCTTGCCCCCGCCGCCAGTCATCATCGGAACGGAACTTGCTCGTGGCACGCACCCCCGGCTTGGGGGCGGAGCGCGCGGAGCGGATCCAAGCAGTCGGCGTTGGGCTCCCAACGAGTAAACTACGTTGTTACAATGGCTCGTGTGCCCATCTCTGGGAACCACAGCTGGCCAGAGGCTCAGAAGTCACGACCCTGAGCCCACGTGCAGCGGATTCCCAGCGGCCTCACCCCCATCGGCCGCGCTTGTTAGTATCCCGGGGGTGGCGACGGCAGGCGCCGCCGTGGAGACGGAGAGCGGCGTGACCGAGGCGCTGACGGTGGAGTCAAGCTCCGATCGGAGGCGGGTGAAACGTTTCGCAAACTTCTTTGCCAGAAGTAATTGTCCGGTGTCGCGTGGGCTGGCCATCGTGCCCCGGGGTACCGTCGGTCATTTCGCCTAAATCCGCTAGCAGGCCGCCCGGATCGAGGTGGCTGTCGGTGTTCGCAGAACCGTGCTATGTGGCCGGGTGCGCCACAGTTGTAGCACATAGTAGAAGGCGGGCGTCGACGCACAAACGGCTCTTAAAAGTAGACAGGTGCGTCAGGATAAGAACAACGGCCAACATCTCTGGCCTCCTCATAATCATCCGTCCGGGGTCGTCGGTAGCGGCTGTTGAAGTCGCACCTCGCCGAGGGGGGCGACACTGAACGATGGGGTTCTGTGTAGAAGTCGACGTCCGCAGCATTCACTGATTGCCATGCAGAAGCAGGCCGTGCACACACGGCGTCTTGCGGAGGGCACGCGGCTGCAGCGAAACGTGATGTGGATGACACCATTTCATCACGTCGAAGCAGCTCTTCACGGACGATTTGGCGTATTGTCGAAGCCAAGTCTGTCGACGAGATCACATCCGACGACGAGCTCACGTCAACACTTGCTGCCGTCGTGACGTTGGCCAACCTACCGAACTTGGTTGTTATTCGCCGTGTCTTCAACGTCTCGAAGGTGCGACAATGTCGGATGACGTCAGACACCGAATTCAAATTGTCCTTGCCAACGAGAAAGTGGTAGACGTCTTCGGCGATCCCCTTCAGTAAATGGTCGACCTTATCCTCTTCGGACATTCGCGGATTCACCAGCTTCATAAGCCTCAGTATTTCTTCAATATAGGCTGCGCAAGTTTCACCAGCAAGCTGGGCCCTTTGGGCGAGAGTCAGCTCGGCCCGCTTTTTCTTTGCAGAGGTATCGGCCCCAAAGCAGTTCCTCAGATCTTCAGTAGATGTGTCCCAGCTCGTCAAAGTGTCCTCGTGGTTCTCGTACCAGACGAGTGCGGTGTCATTTAGCGAGAATACAACATTCGCCGTGTATCTAAATCCCATTTGTTGCTTTTACTCACGCGTTCGTAGTGAGTTAGCCATTCGTCCACGTCTTCGCCAGGTTTTCCTCCGAAGAGGCGTGGCTCCCAGTGAGGCTGTGACGGGCCAGCAGGCGTCGATGTCGAAGCGTCCGCGGTGGTGGACATGTCAAGTGGCAACGGCGGAAGACCGGCAAGGCGACGGCTGCGGCGAAGGCAAGACAGCAGGGCTTCCGTGTTCGGGCGTCGTACCCAGCACGTTCCACCAAGATGTTACGAGGCCGAAGTCTTTTAAGAGGTGACGTTTATTCAGGAGGCTCCGAGCCGAACAACAGGATGAGGCGAGACCAGGGAATGAATTCCTCTTCTTCCTCTTCTTTCTCCTCCACCTTGCTTTCCAGAAGCGCCGTGACAATATAAACAGTGGTATGTCTATCACTTTGAAGGTTTATGGAGAAAGGCAATCAATTTTAGGTTCTGTATTTTTGGAATCCCACAGGCTTATTTTTATTCTTCACGTGACAAAAGTAGCGAGCACTCCGCGAGTCCCAGTTTATGCGGTCTGTAATATGGACCAAAGATCTTGTATACACACAAACAGTGGGGACTCACTACTGCTGCAAACTGAAAGTCAATTCTCTGCATCACATGTGTGGTCATGGCTATAGACCATACAAAAATGAACTCTCGGCAGACTAGTCTGCCGGGGGCACTCCTTTATGAGTGCCATGAATAGTGCTTTTCAAAAGCCACTAGACATTTTATGAATGTAAGTGTTCTAAGAATGGACATATATTAGATGCACGCAACCAGCCTCAAATTCGCTATAACATGGTCCAAATATACATCAGACTATCTATGGTACAATGTGGAATGCCAGTGGGTGTACCGAATCTTAAAAGGTAGAGTTCCATGGATATGTAATGGAAATTCATGGTTCACTGGGCTAATCGCTGCATTGGGCGTGGAAACAAATATTCGCAAGCCTCCCCCTGCCTACTGACAGCACTGTGGGATTGCGAAACATCGAATAAAGTTCATTTAACTAGTCAACATAATGCCTGAAAGTTTCAAACAACCAGTGTAACCAAGCAACATTTTGTCAGCTAAATATAGGCCATACGTATAGCACGCACACTCACCTTCATCGTGGTGGTGAACCTCCTACGTGCACTAAATTGGGTATGACGCTTACTGTCCAGCACGTTTTGTTTGAGCAGTGAGAGTTGGAGGCTAGAAAAAGAAGCACTTTTCCTTAGAATACGGACTCCATATTCCATGTCACCCAGCCCTTTTTCTAGGACCAGACCCGCTTGTTGAAAACAAGACAGTTTTGAACGTTTTCCACGATGTCGATCTATTGCATGTCATAAAGTCAAGAGACTCGTGGCCTCTTCAATGAGGCTGCTGCTACGATGCTTGTTTTTTTTTTTTGTTGCATTTTCCTCCAGGCCTTTGCATGCAAGGCTCCTTCGGAGACAGTAGTGCTCTTCAAGAATTTTTTAGAACCCAAGCTTTAATTGTATTTTATCATAGTTATCGCAAATATTTGCTGTCATTGTCACGACTGTTCTAGTTTTCAGCATCACGATCACTTCTCATTCACACCCATAGGCCATCCACCCGTTCAATGTCAGAATTTTATACTGTATATCTCTTACGCCATTCCCATCTCCTTGATTTTAGGCCCCTTTACGATCATGTTACATCTTTCCATCGTACCTCATGCGACGGCGAACACATCTTTCGAAATGGCGCTCCTTGGCCACAATTGACCCTCGCGCCAATAAAAACCACATATCATCCTCAACTGCCTAACTAAATGTGCATAACTCAAGGAACTGACCGTAACAATGGAGGACTAAGCAATATTCGCACTTCGCTTCCAGAGTGGCCAGTGTGTGCTGGATAGGCATAATATTGCCTCGTACGCTTGCATAGGAGCCAACCTAACGTTAGTGGCCGGATTGGTGGCGACATGGCGCTGTTATTCCGAGCAGGTGTGCATTCCATCGCTATAGTCCAGGTTTTTTCAAGTCACGTTTTGATGCATGGGCAAGGTACATCGTTCACAACTTCACCTGAAATATCTGATCCTGTCAAGTGAGTATAGTCTGCCGCACGAGAGTTGAAGGGCCCCCTAAACCATCCCCGACATTGTTTTGAACATTTCAAGTTAACATGCGCATCAAGTTGATAATGGCGCCATAATGAACGATGTGAAATGCGGCAGCGCTACGCGCCACGGCCGCGCCACAAACTCGAAAAACAAACCCGTGCGCCTCGCCGGCCATTTCCGGCATGCCGCGACGACATCGTGTTCTTGAAAGAATGTAGCGCAAAGGAACACACGGACAGACAAAGAGCACAGGACGGGCGCTATTGTGGTTTTTGGTGACGTCAGAAGAGTGCGAGCTTCGCTGATTGGTCGAATGAGAACTTCGACTTCCGGTTAGTCTGCTAGCAAATTCACGCGCTCCCTGCCTGTTTGTTTTTCCTTGGCAGGCGTGCGTGTGCACGCTTGCCAATTCGTAACTGGGCTACGCTACGCATGTGCAAGTCGGGTACAGCCGACTAGAAATTGCAGCAACTGTCAGAACACGACGGATAGCGCTAGCATAAAGCGTTGACACAACAACAACAAAACACTTGCACGAACGCAAGAGCCCGGCGGAGGCGCGTCGACCGGAAGTGGGCAGTCCTTAGAATTGCGCGTCATCGGCGATGTATGTCACGTGACATTCGGAGGAGCACTAGGCGAGGAGGTGGCACCGGCAAGGAGCCGGTGCGGCGCAGGAGAGAGCGAAACAAGAAAGCGTCGCGTTTTAATAATCAAACGTGCGTAACTCCACTACTTCGGCACCGTTTCGAAAAAAAAGAGCCAGGCCTGCGCGCAACCGCAGGACAGTGACAGCTTAAGCTGGAGGAGTGACCTTGTTAGAGGCCATTTTAAACGCTCGAGGAAACTAGTGCAAGTAGAGGGGGTGCGCATCCCCTGCTCCATAACTCTTATCATTTCGCCAAGTAGGGCAGTACCCACTACGCCATAATTACAGCGGTATTTTAACGTGCAAGTCTGTATAACTGCACTTCTTAGAGAGTATCTTGGCCTCGTTTTACCGAGAACGAACCGAACTCTCGTCCCGGCGCTGACGGTAAGCTGTGATTTGGGCTGCTCTCTGCACAGCTGCCTGTTGTGCCCGACGTTTCCTTGCTGCAGCCGCGCGCATAGCTCTGCGATTCGCTTTTTCAGCAGCGGTCCGCACCTTGTGAGGGGGCGCCATCAGGTATATCGAAGAGCCAAGTCCGGTTGCTGTCGGGGCTGCGCACATCGCCTGCTGCGTGACGCATGGCACGATATGACAAAACTGCTTCAAAGGGCAGCGCTTCGTAATAATGATGACGGAAAAGTTGAAGATTGTTTCATAATGATGATGTTGATGATGCCTCTGTAATGGGTGCAAGACTACGAAGCACGCACCCCTGTGTTCTTTCAAATGATTCCTCGAACTCGCACTTTCCGCAATGTATAGTGGCGTGTTATTATTCTGCCACGTAACACTACACTTGTTAATGCGATTCCTCGGCAGACGTTATACCTGTTTAGGTCTTTTAGCGGTGGTTTTTAAGCACAGGCGTAGGTAGCTCAGACGTAGAATGCTCGACTGCCACTCAGAGGGTGTGGGTTCGAATCCACGCAGAGAACGAGTTCGAATACTCCTCGGCCCTCGTTATTTTTTTCTAAAATTTGCGCGATAGTCGTTACGGACACTGGCGGCGGCGGACAACTACGGCGCCAAAAATGGCTCATATGATCTCGTAACAACTTACGCTGTAAAATTCTTGCGGCTACGTGTTCGTTGCGCACACCGGCTCAAAAGCAATGCCACAACTAAACTTTGACATCTGGGTGGCTTAGGGGCCATTTAAGGCTTTCTGTATACCCATGAACCTCGTGGCCTTTCTATGTACCTCTGAATGGTGCCCTAGTGTTCTTATATGCTGTGGGCTCAGGGTCGTGGCTTCTGAGACTCTGGCCAGCTGGAATTCCCAGACATGGACACAGAAGCCATTGGAACAACGTACTTTATTGGTCCGAAGCCCAACGCCGACTGCCCGGATGCCGCTCAACGCGCTCAGCCCCAAACCGGCGGTGCGTGGCGCGAGCTAGCGTAGGCGATGATGACGATAGACGGCGGAGGCAGGCAGCCGAATTCTCATAATGTTTACGAAAGTCCCATTCCACAGCCGCCTGTCAAGAGTAATCGCTTAAATGCCGCAACAATCGCGCGATAATCGTGCGGCACCTTCCAGCCGTACTTCTCCTGTAGGATTCCTTTCCCTTCAGTGTCATTTCGGGTGCTTTGATGTAGTTAATTCTCAGTTTTATTTTCAACTCAAGGTTTATTTTTAACTACTCATGTTCCAGGACGGGTGTCTCGGTTTCCCGGTAATTCGGCGGCTGGCCGTCATGCGTCACCGGGTGTCACCGCGGCTGATCTCGGCAGGCAGCAACGTCACTCGCAGCGGTTGCGGCAGCAACTGACGTCCACTGAGCCTTCGTTCGGTGTTCAGAGAACGGGAGGACAAGCGCCCGCAGGACTGCACGCCATGCAGTGTGCAGACGAATCGTGCGAGAGCGAAAGTGAGCGTGCTTCTCGCTTGCTGAATTCCATTCATTTACGCGCGAACGAATGCACTTGCAGCCACCACTACAGAAGAAGCGGTGCCGTTGCTTAGTGATGATGATGATGATGATGATGATCGTGGTTCGGTTTATATAGGAAGTGACGCTAATTTCTGCAGCCCATATGGGAGCACGGCTAAGCGACCGTGGGGGATGGGGGACAGGGAGTGAAAGAGATATAGAGGAGAGAACGGCCGTAGTGGAGGGCTCCGGATATTTAGACCACCTGGGGTTTTTTAACGTGCACTGACAACGATAACGGGAGATTTGCGAAGCTTATCACATTCACGCGCATGGGAACGTTTGCGTCAGTGTACCTTCGGTTTCCGTGCATAGCTGCGAAATCAGCTACTTGTTAAAAATGTGACAGCCTGTTTCACCGATGCACGTGAAGAAAGGACTTGTTTTGCATACGCGCGCAGATTGCACTGTCGGGACTGTAACTGTATACGCTTAAGTTCTATAAATGTGCGGTCCTGTGAGGGCACAAGAGGGAAGAAAGGCGTTTAAGGCCCAACCACACGCACGTTTCTAGACGCTAGCATGCGCTTACGCTCTCGTTCGCCCAACTGCGCGTGCGCAGACGGCGTAGGCGCATGTGAGCGCGTCTAGGCGCGGAGAACAGGCTTGATATCGGCGTTCGATTTCACGCGTTTCACACGCGTTTGGAGCCCCATAGGTGCGCAACTACGACGTGGCTTCACTCCTGCAATAATTCCAGCGGCGTATAGTGCCCAGTTCAGATTGCTTGTGCTTTCCTCTTCGCAATTGTTTGACAACTATCTGCGCAGTACAATTACGCTTGGTACACATGTATTCTTTTTCAAGGAAAATTTTAAAATATTTCGGCACACTAAAGCGCTATATGAGCTCGGGTGCCTCCCGCCGCTGCGGCGTGACGCGCACTCCGTCGTGCGTGACCTGTCGTGCACCTCGATATGCAGCGTGCACGACGCCCTCGAGTGCGCGCTAGTACGTGTTCGTCTGGCGGTGCTTCGTGGTGTAGAGTGGCCATATGAGGTGCCACCTCGGGCACGGGATAGTGGGGAGATCTATATTGCACAGCTTGAAGCTTTATCAATAGATCGGCATGAAGTGATACCTGCTGCGTATGGTTTCGCGACGTATGGTTGCAAGCCACTATGCCACGTCAGGCGCGCAGAGCTTCGCGCGTCGACCAACGTGGGGGCGTGCGTGGATGCGTACAGAAGCGTACGTGTGGTTCGGGCTTTAAGGTCGAGATTCCGCATACTAATTATACTGGAAGCGCGTGCGTCAGTCGGCCTTCGATTAGCTTGCACAGCGAAGATATACAGTGCCTTAAAGGGGTCGTGAAAAGAATTTGGAGATGCCGGTTTGTAATTTTCACTGCTTCAATACGCATTCGACAAGCCGATTCCGAAATATTTCGGCGAAATATTCAGTGCATATTTAACAACGCCCGTTTTAAATCTCAGCTTTCTTGCGCTCCCGAAACGACTATGCGACACTACCGGCCGGCGTGGTACTATTTGGTGACGTTGAGTTAAGATACTTTAAGTTCAAAGGCACAGTGAACTCGCGTTTGCTCTAAAGGAATCGATTTACTTGAAAGCTACAAAGGAAGAAAATACCTGGAAACCGTGCGGTGCCATCATTCGGAAGAAAAGCGGCAGCACGGTTTGTTTTCCCATGGCCTCCGAGGGCGCGCCAATCTCGGAGGTATGACGGCTACTAAGATGACGTCATCTGCAGAGTTGAGGGGAACGCGCGCAGTGAAACCGAAACCGCGTTTTTTGTCGCTCTAAATCAACGCACACGGTGCAACGGAACAATGCATATTGTTGATTGGAGGGTCAGGACCCCGAATACGCGCTTAGTACAAAATGTTCAGAAAACGTTTCACGACCCCTTTAACTGTTCCGTCACGTAGACCGGCACGTGTGCCCTTTAGAGACTAGGCGCCACCATTCTTGAGCATGCGCGGATGGGTTTTATTTATTCCTTCTTTGTTTCTTCTCAGCCCATGCCTTCAGTTCGTGGTCGGCGTTCGCCTTGTCTTTACCTCTGTGTCCTTGTTTTCTACGCCTTTTCTTTTTCTTTGCATAATGGACCTAATTCACATATTGAGCACGTAGAAATTTTGAAGTGTCTCTTATATGGCAAAAAAAAAAAATAAACAAGGCTTTTCTCTTCTTTTGTGCGGCCCTGGAGGCTCAGCAACGAAAGATTCGCATTATTTAGACGATATTTACTCGAGAATAATGCGGCTGCCACTCAGTTGGATACCGCACTCTTTTTCATGAGCTGGCGATTTCCGCCTTCTGAATATAAAACAGCGCGAAACACCGCTGGTTTATTTATTGAACAGTTCAGAAAAATTATTGCTAGAGAAATTTTCGGGTGAGGAATTTGATAGCGATGTATTTTTAAGAAATAACACTGCTCCTCTTTAACATGGCCGCACTTAAGTACCAGCACTCGCGAGGACACGCACCTGTCGCCAGGCTTCACTGCAATACTTGTGCCGATACTGGATACCTCATCATTTGGAAAGTCGTCACTATAACAGAGTCATTGCCTGTGCAGCGTCGTACATGAAGCACCTGTTCAGCTCGGCGAGGGACCCGTGCAGCGACTTCTACGAGTTCGTGTGTAGCAGCTGGCAAGCCCAGAACGCACTGCCGCCCAACCGCCGGCGCTGGGCCGTCCACGATCTCCTGGTACAAAAGATAGAGGGAGCCGTCTATTGGTTCCTCGAAGGTACGTGACCACGACGGGCCAGCACGGAACCTGTTTTCTGTGCTCCTTTAACAGCTTCGAAAGCACCAAACTGATCTCGCAATAGGAGAATCATTGTGATGTCTTAAATACAGTCTGTGAATACTGCCTAAAGATGTCCTTGGGCGAGTTGGTTCATGCTTGAAACGGAAAAAAATAACTACGCGGTAAAAAGTACGGCTCAAAAAGAAGCAGGAGGGACACAGGGCAGGCTCTCAACTTTCAAATGACGTCTATTGAAGCAGCACTATACACACAACCGGCACAGGTAATCGTAGTCTTGACAGGGCCTCCCGACGACAAAACCGCCAATGCTGCCCGGGAATACCGCGTCATGTCCATGCACCCAACCGAGACTGCCTTTCTTGCAACCGAGCGAATTCAGTTAGTTTTCAGCAATTTCGTGCTTACATGTGAGCAGCCTTTTTTTTTTTTTTGAAGCAGCAGAAGAAATGATTTTATTGATTCGAAGAGATAATACATAACAGAAATAATATACAGAAGGAGGTCCCAAAGCTCTAGGCTGCACGGGGACCTCCTGTGCTGGTTAAACAAAAGAACATAAATCAAGCAGAGCAACTTGGCAAAAAGAATAAGTTTCAATGAATCAATAACACTTGACAGCAAATGAACTAAAACATGATATACAAATACACTAAAATACATGTGAGATCAAAAGCGAACGATACAAATCAGGTTAATACAAACTACAATGCAACAATCAAGTCCAAATGCTACCATGCGGTAACAATAAAATAGTTATGAATAGAATACTGCTATACAAGATATCACATGTGATGATTTATAATGGGCAAAAAAAAGACAAAAATGGTATGCCACAAAGCGGCAGCAATTTCAGACACATAAATATAAATGAATTTGGTATAATACAGAACAAACATAATGGGCAAAACAATTCCGATTGAACAGCATAAAGTAGAAGATTATTTAAACGTTAAGTAAATACGAGGATAAATGTTTTTTAAAACTACCTATGCTCGGAGACATCTTCACCTCTCTTGGAATACCGTTCCAGACGGAAATCGCTGTGAAGATAAGAGTGAATCTGCCATAGTTAGTTCGAACTTTCGGTCACAAGAAGTTGTTATTTGATGCAAATCGAGTTATATTTTGATTAATGAGTTGTTCTTTGTTAAAAACTATGAATGGCATGTTTGAGTGAAGAGAATTGTATGTAAGGATTGCCATGTTAAAATGGAAAAGTTTCTGAATGGTTAGAATACGATGCTCTTGTAAGAGAGCAGATGCACTACATCGTGGTGACTGAAATGTGATAATGCGAATGGCCTGGTTTTGAATATGTTGTAAAGGAGCCAGATGAGTGCTATATGTATTACACCAGGACGCAATGCAGTAAGTGAAGTGACTGTGAATGAAGGCATAGTAAAGAGAAAGCAAGGTATTTAGACGGAAGTATGGACGTGCCTTGATGAGAATCCTGATGCCATAGGCAGCTTTTTGCTTTATGTGTGAGACATGGGAAGTGTACTTTAAGTTTGAATCAAGAATCACTCCTAGAAAACGACAATGACTGGAACTGACGACAATGACTTTCGTTCACTGCAGTGAACTTAGGCAGTATCAGTAGAAAGCGAGGCTAGGCGACTTGACACGTTTGTCCTCCTCCTCCTCCTCATCATCATCGTAATTAGCAGCAGCAGCAGCAGCAGCAGCAGCAGCAGCAGCAGCAGCAGCAGCAGCAGCAGCAGCAGCAGCAGCAGCAGCAGCAGCAGCATAACTTTGTTTGGGCTAGTTGGTGACCATTCATGTTGACCTCAAGACGCGAAATATGTACACGGAAGAAACACAAAACGGCAAGGACAGGCGCTTAGTTTTGTGTTCGTCCGTGTACATTATTCTCGTCTTTGAAGTCAACATCAGCATCAGCAGTAGCATCACATCATCATCGTATCAGCTTGTTCCATGTACACTACATCACTCAGACCTTTCCCAGTGACCTCCAATTCATTCTACCTTGTGCGGGGTGATTTCGTTTCATCCATACGAACTTCAGGAAATGTTATTCCGCCTCATTCCCTGCTTCCCTACACTCCATTTTGTATGCCTTAGTATCCACTCGCATACCTCATAGGCTCTAGAAAGAGTCTTGCAAGAGAGTGCCCGTAGTTATAAAAACAATTGTGGAGGAATAAACGTGTTGTACAGCAATATATGAGGAGAAAACGAATCTTTCCTGTGCTTACGCGTTCCACACAAGTTGGCTTTTTCGCTTTTCGCTTAGCGTCAACCAGAATAACGACTATCGCTGTGTGTTCAGTAATGGGCTCTGCTGTTTTCCAGACTCCTAGCGTTACTTCTTTTACTTTTGTTTCAGTCACACAATGCGTGGTTCTAAACCTTTCTCAAATTTCGTAGTTATTCTAGAAATTCCAGCTCCACAAATGGGAACTGCTGGTGTCCAGTGGTTAAACACTTTTGGCTATGGATGCGGAAAATTGGCTGGCAATGTATGCCGTCTATTCCATATTAATTTTTCAGCGAGAATAGTTTTCGTGAGTGGGCTCCCCGCAATAATTGTATGAGGGAGTGGGCTCCCCGCCCAGTGTATGAGGTGGCCAGGTTCCCCTCAAGCTGCTCAATGCAGCTTTTTTTGCCTGGTCATCCTCGCAACCTGTTGTTGTAAATAAACAATCAATTCAATTAAATTCAATTCAATTGAGCCTGATGTGTACTGTATACTCTTGCACTGATTCTAAAGGCTAGTCTCTAGACCTTTATGATTGAAATTCTGGTTCCACTCTGTATACAATCCCAAGAATCCCGACGCAAAGTGAGGCCAAGGAAGGCGTGGGGGACGCCACACATGGTGCCTTTAGGTAGCGGGCAAAGCTTAATTTGTCTGCTGTCATGTGTAATGAGACCAAGTATTACGTATGTGACGCTTTCAGGCAAAAAGAGTGTTCCACACTCATCGCTAAGGCTACGAGTCGCGCTGAGTGGCACTCCCAGGAGTAAATGCACAGAATACCCAGTAAGCGGACAATGAAAGGACCGCCGCCGTAGCTCAGTTGGTAGAGCATCGGACGTGCTGTGCGAAAGTTGTGTGTTTCGGTCCCCACCGACGGCTGCTGTGTTTCCCGACCATTTAAATTCATTTGCATTACGTCATGATTACTACACCACAGTTAAGAACGGCAATTCCCCTTTTGGCCTTATTGTCTGTTGGATTGATGAGGTTATGAGGTAAAAGATATATACATTGTGTTCTGTAAGGAAGCCAGAGCGTAAGGAAGCCAGAGTGGAATACACCAGGCGGAGTGCCTGGTGTATTCCAGACAATATCGCTGAGCGCATTTAGCGAGAAAATTAAAAAAAAAAGAGGAATGGGGTTCGTGAGTCATCTCCTCAATGTTTTGACGCAACGAAGACGAAATTATGACCTTGAAGGACTCCTTTAATATTGAACATAAGCTGACGAAATTAACGACGCTCTTGTCCTCCGACCAATCAATGTGAACCACATTAGTGTTTCCCTTTAGTGTCCACTGTTGGGCATTCGATCTCGACCTGAGCACTCGGAGCGAGACAGAAGCACGGCATTGTGGCCCTGTAGCCTCTCGGCTGCCGAAGCTGTGGTTCGTTTACTTTTTTTGGCCGACAGCACCAGTGTTCAAGGATTCTCCTGATGTAGGCGGTTATCTACCGCTTAGTGGTTTCATTTCTGCTTTGGTAAAGTCGACGATAATACAACAACAGAACAAATCAGATTAGTTTGTCATATTTTTGCAGCTGTATGTAAAATTTCATAATTTCTGCGCAATTTTTGCCATTCCCAATTTGCAATTTTCGCGAAGTAAGGTGTCTGTTCTCCCTGCAATATCCGATAGTGGGCTATGGACAGTCGATTTTATTACGTATATGCAGCTTCGCACACAACCTGTTAGTTCGTAGAAGATAATCTGCTCTCCGACACCTTCAAGAGCTTTTTGCAACTGCGATGCAGAGAAATAATTGCGATCAGCGCAAATTCGGGAAAACGCGAGACCGAAGGCGAAAGCCACAAGCGCTGATCCCATTGAGTTTGTACTGCGGAGAGTGCCTACACGTGCAGTTGCGATGAACGAAGAAGGAAAAAAAAAGGAGAGAAGGCTCTTCGTAAATAACCAACCGCCCTACTCGGCGATTTCCGCACGTCATTCCACCAGGCGAATTCATAAGCGACCTACGCGGCGCGCTCACACATTTTCACAAATATGCCTCGCACTTCGAGGCGTCTTTGTTAAAAATGATTTTGTTCGCCTAAGTAAATTAAACTTTTATTCATATCACCAAAGGCACCGCGCAAGTTAACCTAGAGTGCGCGCAACAAGAGAACACAGGTGACAGTGCCGCTGGGAGGTTGCCGTTCTGACACGCGTCGCGAAATGCCACTTTGGCGGCGTCTACACTAAGGCCAACATAATTTCGAAGCCTAGTTAACTGGGCCAGTTGGTATACATATTCGTAAAAAAAAAAGCGCGATAACACACAGGGACGGCAAATGAGCGCCGACTTTCAAATGAAGTTTTCTTTCTGGGCAGAAGGCTTATAAATCACAGAAAGATACACAAAGAAACAAAAAATAAAAAAGATGCACAGAGTCTGCGTGCGCAGTCACCGTACATAGACACAAGTCGCCGTTAAATCGCCGAATAAGTTAACTCGCAATCACGTAAAACCACGGAGGGTTTGCCAACGTACGTCTGCGATTGCCTATGAATATGTGCAGTCTCCACAAGCTCACGTGCCCTTTAGTTTCTATGCCGAAAAAGAACTTCAGTGTGGTGCACCAACGGAGTGCACCCGCAGTAGTGCGCCAGCAGACGAAGGCCAGTCTGACCTTTCAGCGGGCTGTGATGCTCCTGAAGCCGAACGTTCAGGCAGCGCTCTGTCTGTACCACATAAACTTTATTACAACACAGTGGAATGGACTATACCACGTGGGTGTCACAGGATACAAAATTCTTTTTTACGTGTTCAACCTTGCATTTGTCGCTCTGTTGTTCCACGCATGGCGGTCCATCTTTGCATATACAGTACCTCACTTTATTCTGCCGAGGATAGAACTTTAACACCATAGCTGACTTTTTTAGACGGTGGTTGAACCCATGAACGTAACGAAGAACGGCCGCATTTTCTTATGTTATTATTTGCCTTCGATCTGAAGGCAGAAAATGACACATGAAGTGTGCTTTCTTATTTTTCTGTCTTTATTTTTCTAACAAGCTTTCTTTATATTTCCCACCCATGTTCTTTATTTTTTTAACAAGCTTCTCGCATGTTATAGAAAGTTAATTGTTCGATCAGTCAGCTTTGTCAACTTGTGGCACTTGTTCAAAAAGCTTGATTCCACAAATGCGGGCAGGATTTTCTTAGCGCCGAGCGAAAATACGAACTAGCAATAGTACTCTTTACTAATTTAGTGTTGCCTGAACTTTACTACTGGCTTGACCGACATGGGGGCATACATACAACAACATGGTGGGGCGTAAATTTAAGCTGCAAATGCAAAAATTGAACCCCGTCATTATTTACGTGTTCCGAAGTGAATTAAAAGGGAACTCACGGCTGTTTGTCCACCCTGTCCTGATATCGCTGTTTTTCGGATATCATATGATAGCCCTGAAGCAGCCGAGGTGAGTTCGTTTGCTCAGAAGTCACAAATAATTTTAAAAACACCGAGTGAACGGTGCGTGCAAACGAAACCGAACGGGTAGATGCTTCGTGCAGCAACGCGATGACGTCACAGCCTCCCCGTCATCAGAAATATGCAGCTGGTGACGCTGGTTCCAAAAAAAATGAAAGTGGCGATGTCATCTAACGATGTATTGAGCTCTTCTGAACTTGACGGCGACGATTTTAGCGCTGAAGTGTCGTCGTTTCGCTGGTCCGCCTGCTCGGGTAGGCAGCGTTGGAGGTAATGGTGTCAAAAACACCATTACCACCACAAAATGACTTGCAACACGCTTGCTTGGCATAAATTATTGCAGTAACGAGGAAAATATATGCTGAAAATTTCACTGAAAATCAGGGGAGATGAAAAATCGTCGGAGTTGCCGTTTAAGACCGAGACCGTTCTGTTCAAAACTTTTAGAACAACCCGGCCTTGGTTTATCTTGCGAAAGAATACTAAGTAATCACCGACACATCGGAACATTTGATTGTCTACTCTTGGAATGTCGACTGGACTGCCCCGATCGACACTGCTCAGGAAAATACTGCTTAGTATAGGTGCCACTCTTGACCAAAGGAAGTCCAGGTGAAAGACTCAATTAAAATTCCACTTAAATTATGAACGCAGGCTTGTCATTGCGGTTTGTGATGCAATCTTTGACATCTGCGCTATAGCGTTCACCATTTGCCGGAGATAGTTGACAACCACTTCTGAATCGTGATCGTAAACGGATCCTCTCGCAAAGAGACGATAAGCACTTCTGCAGATATCCTGAAACACAGTATTGCCATGTGTTACTGTAAATAACTATTACACGAAAGGTCATATCAGGTTGCGCGTCTTTTATAAAACAAAACGCTTCGAGCTGCAATTGTGTGGCTTCTTCACAGATTGCGCGAGCTTTTGCAAGTTGAGTCTAACAACAAGGCAATAGCTTCTTCTTTTTCGCTGGCTTATCATGCGTAATCCGAAAATGTTTGGACAGCCTGCGAGGGCTTTTGGCTAAACCTACCCTCCGGAAGGACATCAAAATGTCCCTCTTTATTAGACACAAGCAACGTAAGTCCATTTTATACAAGGAAATCAACCATTCTTTCCGGTTAACATCCTTCCCCGTCTAGTTCCCTTAGTGCGTCCACACACCGCCAATACAGCGCGTTTATCAGTCTTAGACATGACGGGTAATCTCGTTCATCAA
>JABSTT010001878.1:0-69818 GCA_013339685.2 Hyalomma asiaticum
GCGTCGGGCAAGATTGACTCCCCCGCTCCCTCCAGGTGGCTGCCGGGCCGGTTTCGGCGGAGGCGGACCACCCGGGGCAGCTACTGAGAGGGGGATAAAAGGAGCGCCTGAGCAAGCTCGAGGGTCTTTTTACTGCTAGAAGTGCTTCCCGGCTGGACAACGGCACGATTGTTTGAGGCCACTTCGCGGGCCATACCCTTTGCTGTAAATTTTGTACAAAGTCCTGTATATAAAGTCCTATTGTTAAAACGTCCAGCGGCGAAGGCGTCTCTTTCCGGGGCAACCTTTCAAAGACGGCGGCGGTCTCCTTCGCGAAGCTCGGGCCCGGCGTTGCTTCGCAAACCACGAACCTGTCTGATCCGCAAAAGTTCGGGATCAAAAAATTTACTGACCACATACAATAAAAGTACTGCTCGAATTCATACACATGTAGAGACTTCTTCAAACAGCTGTTCATGAAATAAATGTTGATGATTTGATTGATTTGTGGGGTTTAACGTTCCAGAACCAGCTGTGATTATGAGAGACGCCGTAGTAGAGGTCTCCCAATATTTGGACCACATGGGGTCTTTAACGTGCACTGACATTGCACAGCACACGGGCCTCAACATTTCGCCTCCATGGAAATGCAGCTGCCGCGACCTTCGGAGCTGCAGCCAAGTGCCATAGCCACTACATCAGCGTGGCGGGGCGTTCATGAAATGTTAACAGCAATGTCAAAGAAGGAGAAGACGAGGCTGCGAAAGCGATGCTCGCCAAAATTTTCCGGTGGCTATCCTCAGAATGCCACATCAACCCTGAGAACCATAAAAAGAAAAATCTTACCTTAATGTTAACAAATGACCTCAAGTCATTTGCAACTCTAAGTCATTCAATCCTCTGGTTAGAGGGTGTCAACGTGATAAGAATTTTGGGGGGCACCTGCAATGTGCGGACACCGTCCCTTATCTACGGTACTAGCCGCATCCTGCTGTGTTATCGGCAGGATACGGCTTTTCGGTGCTCCAGCTTTTCGGTGCTCCAGAGTGGGGGTCGTTCCAAGTAAATTACTCCGTTGTTAAGCCCTGGGAAGAAGTCCTGTCGTTGCAGAAGACGGGAACTTTTTTTTTGCTTGTGGATCAAAGCATCAGCATCGAGTACAACCGAGCTTTAATAGTAGAGTAAAATAGGCTGGCACTTGTGTGAAAACGCTTTATCAGTCAGACTAGTCAAGTCGCAATTGTCCTACTTGTAAAAATCAGTGTGGCACATACTTTCTATTGTATGAGGAAAACTTCTAAAAGAGCAGCGACACACCTTTCTAAAATGAAGGATAGACAGTTGCTTGGCAAGGAGGAGGACGAAATTAAAAACACAGAAGAAAGAGAGTTTCTTGGCAAGCGGCCTATTGAGCCAAACATTATTGAGTCATAATAGTGTAACATCAAAATTTATTGGAAAAGTGACCTGCAGAAGTTTTTGCAAGGAATCACAAATCTGAGGGAAATAAAAACACAAATTTGCAAAAAGGCTACCAGAAGGAAGAAATAATTTATCTAAGTCTTCTCACCTCCTGCAGGCTTACAGAAAGAGCACTCGTAGCCACAAAATAATAAACAGCGAAACGACTATGTCGGGCTCTTTAGCATAAAAGTAGGAGGTTCCGTTGAACGATCACGGGAAGAACAATAGGTGACTGTGTGTTAAGTACCTTCAGTGTTATCCAGTACCTCCAGAGCGTTAAATGAACACTAAAGTGAAAATGTGCAGTGATTTAAACAAACTTATACTTCCACAACTCCATTGTCGTTAATTTCGCAGCTTTATGTTCAATGTTAAAAGCACAAGAATGAATGTCGAAATTTCAGTTTTGAAATTTGACGTGGAACTCGGAGGTCAAATTTATTCGTCTTCGTATTCTCCCCACATTCGCGCAGCGAAATATTCTGAAACTCCGGCTGTTAAGTGTCCGCCTTGAGCAGAACACAGTGTATGTCTTTCTTATTGATAAATAGTTATGTAAGCTATAGTATTACATATTTAAGCACGGAGCTTGCCCCGCCACGGTGGTCTAGTGGCTAAAGTACTCGGCTGCTGATCCGAGGGTCGCGGGATCAAATCCCGGACGCGGCGGCTGCATTTCGATGGAGGCGAAATGTTGAGGCCCGTGTGCTGTGCGATGTCAGTGCACGCTAAAGAACCCCAGGTGGTCGAAATTTCCGGAGCCCTCCACTACGGCGTCTCTCATAATCAGTACTGGTTTTGGGACGTTAAACCCCACAAATCAATCAAGCACGGAGCTTTTTAGACTCGGACGGGACAGGAGAACAACACACACACACGAGCGCTAGCTATAAACAATGCTTTATTTCATTCCGCAAGAACAGAATATGAAATGTGGATGTTCAGGCATGCGCATTGTAGGAGGCCTCAAGGACTGATAGTCCTCTCCTAGATAACAATATAACGCTGCTGCGGAGGCTGCATTTCGATGGAGGCGAAATGTTGAGGCCCGTGTACTGTGCGATGTCAGTGCACGTTAAAGGACCTTAGGCGGTCGAAATTTCCGGAGCCCTCCACTACGGCGTCTCTCATAATCAGAACTGATTTTGGGACGTTAAACCCCACAAAACAACAACAAATAACAATAGTGAAGGTCAGTTGCGACGGAAAGGACAGAGACGAGGCGGCATCACCAGAAGCTTTGACGAGGTCGTCGTGATCGAATAGACGTGTGCACGACGGGCCGCGTAAGCGGGATAACTACAGGAGGGAAAGGGGGGAGCAAAGGAGAAATGAAAGTTCGTGTATTGAAAGCATGATATTGCCTATTGAAAGCATGAAAGCCTTTCCCTCCTGTAGATAACTACAGGAGGGAAAGGGGGGAGCAAAAGAGAAATGAAAGTTTGTGTATTGAAAGCATGATATTGCCTATTGAAAGCATGAAAGCCTATGCCTATTGAAAGCATGAAAGCGTATTGAAAGCATGATAATTCAGCATTCGTTGGTGATGATTCAGTTACAAAAGACAAAGAGATAGACGCCAGTAAGACACTTAGAGAGAGCAGTGATAATGCACGATATCCGGAATTGTCCACTCCCCGCCCAGTTACAGTGCGTGATCGCCGTTGTTTTTTTGCTTCAGTTTTTTATACAATGTGTCTCAATTATCACGCAGCACTATTTAAAAAACCACTCGCATTACTAGAAGAAATGCTAGTGCATATTGTTTCAAGTACATCGGAGTACCCCCGAGTAATTTTTTACTTCACTTTGTTTACTTAACTGTGTTTGGTCAATCTTATCACGTAGTTTGTAAATGCGGTATATTCTCCAAAATGTGCATTTCATTTATAATCACAGTTAGGTGTTGAACGTGCTGCTGTAAAGTTTAGACTAGTTTTCTTGAAAGCATTTGGGTAGGGCCAAGCATTAACGGGAGTATTTTAATATACGTCATGTATTTGTTAATAATTGGAGGAGTGTTTCGTCTAATAATAATTGCTGGGGCTTTACTTGCCCCGACCGCAATATCACATGAGGTGTGCTGTACGAAATGCCACGGAAATGTTCACTACTCAGGGTTCCGCTGCACTGAAAGCGCACAGAACGCGAGCCTCTGTGTGTTTTGCCTCCATCGAAACTGCGACCGCCGTGCCTTGAATAGAACCCGGGGTGTTTGCTTAATTTGGGGTGACCGTTCTTTACGTAAAGACAAGCATTTTTTTGAGATCCTACGCTTTGTTCAAACGGTTTACGAAAAATTACTTGGTATTTTTCGTGTGCCGATACCTTTTCAAGCACATTCGGTGTATACCCTATTAAAATGAGCATCGCTTCAGATCAGGTCTACTTTCATTCACTTCGATACGCACTGTGGCGGAAGCAACCTAGTAGCAATTGCACAAAACGTTCCAAACCGAATATACAAAATCTTAATTTCCTGCGGTTTACCCCTTGGGCGGAGAGTTAAAAAGGCATTAATCCTTAGATGGGCTTGCAGGCAAGTGCCAGAAACACAAAGGTATGATGTATAAGCTACGTGGCAAACTAAAGAGGTACTAAAGTCCGAGACAACAATAAAAATTGGACTACTCCCAGAGTGTCTTGACAGAGCGCTCTCATTCTTGCAGCATACAACTGCGAAATAAAGGAAAATAGGGGATGGACGGATGGATGGATGCTATGAGCGCCCCTTTGTAACGGGCGGTGACATGTGCGCCACCAGGCTCGTAAAAAATTTTAAAAACATTTCTTTTTTTTCCTTCTCTCTTCAAATTGTCCTCATGCCTTTCAAATCTACTTCATAGCCCAGTTCTCTATTTTAAAATAAATTAATATTGTAAATTCACAGCCCACTTCTTGATATTTTAAATATAAAGCGCCGTCTCTCGGCATCCCCGCAAGCGCCGTCCACCACGTCCATCAGGGCACCGGGAAACGGCAATCGCAGCATTCTCAGCATGTCGACTGCTCTCTGCTGCTTTATTGTCGTCGCTTCGAGATACTTTCCTACTGCTACGCGCCGCCGTGCACGAGACGAGGGATCTGTGACGATGCCGAGAACAAGGTGATACCCCTTGTAACCAAATGCTTTTATTATTTTCACGGTTAAAAAGAAGTCACCCTCACCGCTGTGACAATGGTCTTATCAGCTATATTGGCATATCATTTGTCCGACCAACTGTGGTCGAAGCGCGTAAAATTGTCATTTAGTGCCGTTTCTAGTTTTCCCGCGCAATCCTGTGTGATAATAGCTGCACTTAGCGAACAATGAGTGACATATTTAAGACGTGCGTTTCTCATAGATCTTTAACCGACGGGCATATTACGCATGCCCATTAAAGCCTGATTGATCGTCTTTTATTTTATTTTTCTGCTCATGAACTGAAACGACTGTTCCCTAGCGTAAAAAAGATATATGCAGACTGCCTGAATCCAGCGCGCACGTATTAATTGGCTGAAAATAGGGCAAGTTTCCGGAAAACCGTGCGAATTTCAGTTCTAAGAACACAATATTATTAATACAATAAACATTCGACGGGCAAGTTTTCTCACGAAGCACCTTAAATCAACGTTTATGAAAAACAGATTCGATAAGTGCCGTCATCAAAAACTGGACGTACGCACTGCAAGCGTGCGTGCACTGTTGTGAATGGCGCGGTATGAGCGACGCGCCACGATTTTATAACTGCAATGTCGTGCGCTCCTTTGTTCGCTTATCAGTATGTTCTTTTATTCGATGTTTTCTAGCTAAATATGTTTATTCGGGTCTAAGATATTTGCGGGCAGGCTTCCGCCGTCCTTAGGCGCTCATTGCTGTAGGAGGCCATTCGCGCAAACGGTCACAGCCGCATTGTAGTCCCTCCCCTAACACGACCTTCCGTACCGCTTACCAACTGCTTGGTGTCCATATGATCGAGGCAGGAAACGAAGTTTAAAAGCGCCTGAAAAGCTGATATACAGCGCACCTCCAAGTAAGGAGACAGGAGGAAGCGCTATTCCTCCTGAGTCTCGAACTTTACTGTCTGCTGCACTTCCTCGTAAGAAAAAGCTGCGGAGAGGGATAATGGTTTGAAATTCGGAAAGACGCAATTTCTATAACTCCGTGCAAGGTGCAGCGTCATGGGAAGTGGAAGAGGGTTGAAGAATAGAAAACAGCCGAATGGTGAGGCCATTTCCTCAAGCAGTGGTTGAGCAACATAGCCCCCCTTAGTTTCTCGATAACTCCTTCAATTCCTCCAATGCTAAGCACCCCTCCCCTTTACTTAAGGAAACACACTAGGTGGGGGCCCAGCTGCACTCCTTTGATGCACGCATGTGCTGATACGCTCTCTCAGAAGATCCACCTGATGACGACAACAATGCACTCAGCAGCGATGAAATAATTCCTGCCGTATATGCGAACTCCGATACGCTATAGTCTGAATTTTCATGCTTGGCGCACCACTGATGTGTACATACATGCATTGATTCTTTCAAGAAAACATCATGTATGAAACTGCGATGGCTAGAGATACCTGCTGCTGGAGAAATGTGAGGTGGAAAGTAGCACGACGTCGCTCAAAACGACTTGGTTTCGATGCCTGGCACTCATTTCTAATAGTATGCAGCGGTAAATAGGATGGACTATTTTATCGTCATACAAGTTTGTCTTAGACATATTAAGCACAAACCTCATCGACAAACAAGAATTTCGTCGCACGGTTACGTTATATGCGTATTGAGCGTCACAGTCGAAGAGATTTCGGCGTAATGTTAGTTGCGATGCGCTGCGCCTCTATCCTGTGTATTTCAGGTGGGAGCGCAAAACTTGGTTATTTTGTTCTCGTTCACTTTGGGTATCACGATAACCTCTGATGAACTTCCGCCACTCGGTATCGCGAGAAAATGTTGTGCTTTATATATTCTAAAGCGCGATCAACGACTATCGTACAGACTCTTCTAATGCTCGCGCTGGCAGACGATTACGCGACTGCGCTCAGCGACGATCATGGCGTACACGGCCAGTATTCCGAGAGCACAAAGGATTATGAATGTCCCATACTGATGGCAGCTAAAGTGTTCACGTTGTGCACAATATTGGCGATTACTAACGAAAGTTGTCCTGATATGAAAATGTGTTATATGTATTCACGTGACAAAAAGCTTAGATGCACCCTCTATTTGGCCAGTTTAAATATATCGTCATGTGTCAGGTCACTGACCAACATCACTGACCAAGGTTCGTTGCTCAGTGATGTTATCAAGCACATCGCTTATGCATACAGGATTTAAAACGGAATGTTCGCTATAATTGTGAAAGGAGGGACAAAATATAACAATGGTGAATTAATTGAAGAATCAAGGAATACATTAAATTGCAGACTCAAAGGAAGGTCACTGCAGCCATAGTGCATAAATGTTTTCGTACGATATCGCGAATCCCAAACGGCACATAAATTTCTTATTCTTGGGTGTGTTATACTGCACAGTCGTCAGCCTACGTCCACTATTGTCACGCTCATTTTCAACATTCCCTCTCTTTCGTACATTCCCACGGCCTATATAAATACTGCACGTGCAGCTGAGGACATGCAGTGCTCTGGCTCAGTGTTAGTTTGAACGAAAATCTGCGGCAGGTTTAAATGTTCAGCAAATGCAGCTTTCATGTAAGGAGAAGTTTCTGCACTTGAGAGTTCTACTGAACGAGTACATATAATCGGGCACTAGCAGTGCCTAGCAATCTTGAGCGCCTGTAATTAAGGTGAACTTCTTACATCATGGAAGACGATTTCTACCGCAGTAATTGATCTGGATAACATTTTAGAAGGAAGAGTAAAATTGCAACGTATTTATTCTCCTGAGAGAGGTTGTTTATAATCGCTGACGACTTGAACCACATATTGAAAACTGTGCAAAAAAAAACAGCGTGATCACCTGGCCACATGACACTTCTATGGCTACAGTTGCATGTAGCGTGTCTTTTATTTACAACCTCATGCTGTCTCTTTTAGATTTTGCTCAACTGTATATATTTATGTTTGCGATTAAAAGCAGTCGCGAGTGGGCATCTGTTCTTTCTTTCCTTTCACGCTGCCCTCCATCTATTTGGGTTCCTTTCATCATGAATTCAAGCCAACATTCCCAAGTTTCCACTTTAACTCTAATTTCCGTTTTTTTTTAAGAAAGGGACGCTGACGAAGAAGGCAGTATGGTTAGGATGACCACGTCGTTTTCCGACGCAACATTTCAACACGGCGATCGGTGTTTGGTGGTTTGATATTCCTTAGTATTTACTTAATAGTTCAGTACACTCCGCGTACGCCACCGCCTGACATTTATGCTAGTGAGACAGCTTCGTGATGAAAGTATTTCTCTTCAAATTCATCGTAAACTAAACTCGAAGATGTTCTACAGAGCGCAGTCACTGGTTTCTCATGGAATGAGGACATTTTTATGACCTTCGTTCAGCAAATCCCAGTCAACGTCAGCAATAATTTCGCGGCTAAAAGTTGTACAAAACGCCATCACTGGATTATGAAGGAATTTGGACATTTCTATGACCTCCGTTTATCAATCCCAGACAATGTCAGCGATAATTTCGCCACCACTGGTCAGCATAGGACAGTGCATGCGGCTAAGGCTTTCAAACAGATATAAGATCATACATCGTACCCTTTACAAAATATAGGTGAAAAGGGCTCAGGAAGATTTCCGTAAAACCCACGTGAGGAGTGGACGTGATTACTTACCTATGAGGAGCGTAGGAAGGGCGGCGTATTGTCGGCACCCCCAGGGGCAGCGAGGGGGGGGGGGCGGTGCACCCTGAGCAATTTTAGAGGTGGCTCAGGCACCCTCTCCTCTTTCTTCGGTAGTAGGCGCCTTCGCGAAGCTGCGAAGTGTGCATGGCTCCTCGTGTCGTCGGCTAGACTCAGGGCAGTTAGTTGCACTCGTACCTCATGCGTATCGCCTCCATGATATCCGTTCCTTGTGCTACGGATATGTTTAAATGCTTGCATGTATTCTTGTCATAGTAAACGAAGATATTTGACCCTGCACTGCAATTTTCGCTATTTGTTATAACGTCACTGAGTGGGTGAGTCGGGAGCATGCCATGTCATGTTCAGAATCCCGGTCCGGCAAACTTGTTTTAGTTGCTGCCGTGTCTTACCAGCATACCACGAAGTGCAGTTGCCGTTCTTATGAACAAATTAGGCGGGAAGGATTGTCGTGTAAATGCAGTGCAGTAGTGATATCGTCTCGGGATACATCATTACTTTGTTGCAACAGAAAAGAGTTCACGCAAATACATGTCAGTGGTAGACAAAAATATTAATTGGATAGATGCATTTTAGGAGCTTGCTCGGCAAGCTTCTTATGCTCGCGCCTTGTCCGGCGGCGGCGTGTACACTCCGCTCAAGGCGCCGGCTTTCCAGTGACTTCAAGAATGCTCACTAGATGGCGGCGCCGCTCAAGGAGACGGCCATAGGTAAAGGGCTGCGGCAGGGATGCCCGTTGTCCCCACTATTATTCAAGCTTTACATGAGGAGAATGGAGAAAGCATTGGAGATGAGGAATATTGGTTTTAAGCTGTCACACAGACACGCAGATATAGTGTTAGAGCAAAAGCTCCCCGGGTTGTTATATGCAGACGATATTGTGCGATTCGCAGACATTCGAACAGATTTGCAGGGCCTGGTTAATATATGTGGTCGGGAAAGTGAAGATTTAGGACTAAAATTTGGTGTGACAAAATGCAGTTGGATGATATTCAATGAGAGCAACGATCAGACCATATCAGTACAGGGCGAGGAGATACCCAGAGTACGAGAGTACAAATACCTCGGGGTGTAGAGAAACGGTGGGAGTAGATACATAGAAGTACAAGAAAAAGCTATGATGGTTAAAGGAAAGAGGAATTCCGCAAAATGAAGCATAGAGCGCTGTGGGGTTACAACAGGTACGAGGTAACTCGCGGTTTGTGGAAAGGTGTAATGGTGCCAGGAATTACATTCGGAAGCTCAGTGGTGTGCATGAGGTCAGAGGTACAATCAGGACTGGACGTGAATCAGAGGACAGTCGGACGTCTCGCATTGGGTGCCCATGGGAAGACCACAAATGAGGCTGTTAAGGAGGATATGGGATGGTCTGACTTTGAGGGAAGGGAAGCTCAGAGTAAAATAAGGTACGAACAGAGATTAAGGAATATGAAAGAAAGTAGATGGGCAGCGAAAGTATTCAAGTATTTGTTTAGGTAGAACGTTGACACACAATGGAGGAAGAGAACTAGGAGGCTTGCCAGTAAGTATACAGCCAGTATAGAAAGGGATGGGACAGAAAGAGCGTTAAGAACGGCGGAGAAGTCGGATTGGATAGCAGGAATGGAGAAGAAGCCGGCATTGAACAACTACAGAAAAGGGAAAGATGAAATTAAGAGAGAAAAATTTTACAATAACTGAAAGGGAAGCGCTTTACTGTTTGAAGCAAGGTCCGGTTGCCTGAGATCCCGAAGTTACAGAGCGAAATTCAGTAAAGAATGGGACACATGTACGGGCTGCGGAAAGGCTAGGAAAACGACAGATCATATTTTGATTGAATGTACAGATGTCCACACAGGTGTAGCTGTGGACACTACCCTACAGGATGCCATGGGTTTTAGGGGTAACACGGGAAAGCTGAACATGTCGGCGATAGAGATAAGTAAAAGGAGCTTAGAGTATTGGTGGCGCAAAAGTATGGAGCAAACAGAAGCGCAAGGTACTTCGGGTATGATTATTAGATCACATCGGAACGATAATAGATAAAATAGGTAGTCGAGGAGAAAAATTAGTTGTGAAAATATGTGTGATTCGGGAAAAGAAATGTTTGTAGGGGAAAAAGAAATAAAGCTAGAGCTTGGTGGCCCGGCTACCACGCCGTTGTAAAGGGGACGCTTCTAATATCCTTCCATCCATCCATCCATCTATACGCACACCACTATCAGCACGTACGCTTCCTTTCTCTTCGCCGGGGCCTCACTCAGTTCTTCGTTACCGCTCGGCAGTATTAACATCGCACAAGACAAGGGAGCAGCGCGGCGGGCTCGCAACGCAGCAGCAGCTCGGGCTCGCCGCCAAGACCCTGCGGTGACAGCCCGGGAGGCCTAAGCGAAGAGGTCTCGCCGTCAAGCAAACCCGGAGGTGGGGGCCAGCGAAGCAGAAGCGAAGAGGACTCGCCGTCAAGCAAACTCAGAGCTCCAGGCCTGCGAAGCAGCAGCATACAAGGCTCGCCGTCAAGCGAACCCGGAGCTGCGGGCCAGCCAAGCACAAGCGAAGAGGGATCGCCGTCAAGCAAACCAGGAGCTGCGGGCCAGCGAAGCAGAAGCGAAGCGCGCGCGCAGTCAAGCGGACCCTGCGGTCACAGCTTGCGAAGCAGAAGCCAAACGGATGCGGCGGCAAGAGAACCCCGAAGAAGTGCGGGCGCGGGATGCCGCGGCCAAGCGCCAAAAGCGGTCGCTGCCTGACGTAGGGGTCTTCGAAGGACGCAAACTTTCCCCACTCCAAAGCGTTGTGTATATATAACAACGTTGTCACGTCTATGTATGGTGGTAGAAGATATGTACGGAGGATTCGCTGGTTATCCGATCATCTCCCAGCAACCTGTCCTAACATCATTCACTTTGGGGATATGGAGGTGCTTTTTTTGTCACGACGTGCAGCCGTCTGGACGATTAACTCGACTCGATAGCCTGGACTAGTGGTGAGGCTTGCGCCGCCTAATTGTGGGCGCTGCTGCAGTGATAATTATTTGATTATTTATGTATTGATTAAGTAATTAAATATTACTAAAATAGCAGCACCCACCATGACGTGGCGCTAGAGTCAGTCTGAGTGCTCCATGTCACCCTACAGGGCGTTCCGAGTAAACCGTGCTAACGGCTGCAACTGTTCATCGGTGCATAATACTGTCGCTCAGCAGTTATGCGATGAGCCTCGATTGTGCGCAAGACGTCCTTTTAATGTGCAGTACTGAGAAGTTATCGGCCCCCAGAATTGAACTCTGGCAATTTGGCGCCTAAATTGCACGTCAAAATAGAATAGTGTATTGCACGAGGATCGTACGTGACGCGGCAACCACACCTTTAATATAAGTTGAGAGTTATTGTGGCGTCATTGCCCCCCAGTGTTTGCTTGAATAATGTAGATTTTCGCTGCCTAAATTCACGGTCACGCAACTATCATGTGAAGAAAGTAAATTTTAGATATTAAACATTTTACGTAAACAAAGCATTCACCAAACATCCTGATCGTGATCCAGCGGTGTTGCACTCACGTAGTTCGACAAACTGAGCTGGTTAACCGACTTGCATTTCATGAAATATTCAGAGAGAGAGAGAGAGAGAGAGAGATAACAACATATAGGCGTGAAAATGGTTGTACCAGGTGCGCGAGGTTCTACTTCCACTGACTGTATGGTAACAGCCCTTATTTTCTGCAGCCAGCAGCGAAAAATGAGCGAGAACTCATTATTGATCCATTTCAATCGCCTAACACTAATCTAAACACTGTAGACCAAACGGAACATAAGTATGGCCAAAGAAAAAAAGAAAGAGGGGAGACGTGGAATAAGTCAGACTGGGATGCTGGGTAATGCCGGCGCCACGTGGAATTGTATCTTACGCTTCTTTCACATGTAATGGAAAGATGCGGGCATTGCACACTAAGCTGCCATTGTGGCATGTCTATCCAACCAAATGACTGCAGTCCATTCTTTCATTTAGCTAGCCCGAAACCACTCACAACGTTGCGCCGCTGTGTACATTTCAATGCGTGCTGCCGATCGCCTGTCCACATTAACGCGGTGACAGGAACGGCACCTATGGGTCTATCTCGCAGCCAATAGCTTTCGCATGTTGTTTATTCACGTTGCCCTGACAAAGTAACAATTATTAAATTACAATGTAAAGAGGAGGTCGCAATATGTTTCCGGTTTTGCTTTCGTAGGCAGAAACGCAAGGCAGCGCGCTACAGCGCCCGCACTGCCGAGAGCTTACCGCACAGGTTTTTGATGTTGGTATCCCAACGTAAACTAGAGTAATTTAATTAGCGCACAGAAATTATACTATATATGCAAAGGGGCTTATTTTTAGCGCAAAAAATTGCTACCTATGTTTACATTGAACTTACAGTAAATTTTTGAGTGGTCTTCCTTCTTGATTGCTCCAATGAATGCGGCGACACGTTGAAGGACACAGTGTCGGCCAAGATGTCGTCTTAGCAAAACACGCAGGTTTATTTACACTGGCAGTACAATATTTACAAAACTTGGCCGGGGTGGCCAGTATACCAGCAGATATCATGACAAGACAACTCGGCAAGTAGTACGTTGTTCGCGTGCGTCGCTGCGGCATTCCTGGTTCTTGTTAGACACGCTGGTCTTCAATTTCAATTCAATTCAATTTTATTTTCCAGTATACATGCTGGATGGTTGCGTTGGGTTAAAAGCTACATAAGTAGCTTGACGGGACCCAACGGCCAAACTATACAAGGCAGTAACAGCAAGCAGCCAGGTGCAGTGGCGAGCAAATCAACAAAAAAAAATGCTACGTACAATACAATACAATGCCACATACAATACTGCATTACAATACTACGTACAATACTACTACAGTGCGACATTCAACACAAAAAAAAAGTGCTACATACAATAAAATACCGCTAACCATGAGTAATAAATAGAAATAATAATACAGAATAATAACACCGTACTACTGCAGCAATACTAGCTAGTTGAAACAAAATCAAACACTGGTCATATAGCGTAGCAAGAAATTCACGTAAGCAGAAATACTTTATTAAAGGAAACGACATAAGTTACACACAATGCAATTACACAAAATGTCACAGTATGTGACTTTGCAAGTGAACGAAATATAAGCGCAAGTCTTTTTTGGTGAGCATGTGAATATCTTCATATTTATTTAATGTAGATGGTAGGTTATATGCCAATGATTGATGTTTGTAGGTCGTCCTGAAATATGGAACTGACCATGTCTCCGGGTTCCTTGTGTTCGCATTAATGCTACGACGTTCTAGAGATGCCAACTGTTTTATGTAATTCTTCAGGGAATCAGAAGCATATCGCGCAGTATGTAATAAACGAAAAGTATAAAGGTTGTCTATTCCGATAATATTTTACTTAGGAAACGCTTCTCTGGTGCTAGAATAATAGTCTATGTTGCCAATATAGCGAATAATCCTCTTCTGTAGCATCAGAACTCTACGTATGTTAGTTATAGTGGTTGTGCTCCACACCAAGGCGCAATAATTTAAGTGGGCATGAAACAAAGCGTTGTAAATGTGTACTTTGGCTTTTGTAGGCAGCAAATTACGACATCGCGATAAGACACCTGTCACAGAGGAGAGCTTTTCACATAAGTAATTTACATGCTTGTCCCATGTGAGCTGGGAAGAAAAGTGCACGCCAAGGATTTTGTGGCTGTCGACTATTTCGATTTCTTGACCTTCTAAAGCAATAGTATTATTCAACTGAAGCAATTTATTCTTGGAGCGAAAAATAATTACCTGAGTTTTCTTCGCGTTGATTCTAAGTTGATTAAGCTGACACCAGGTAGATAACTTTCTTAGTAGTTCATTACAATCCGTTGTCAAGTTGCGCACGTCGTTCTCAGATAGTATGACAGTGCTGTCATCAGCGTATATGTTAAATTCAGCATTAGAGTCAATATTCACAGTGTCATTAATGTAGATATTAAATAAAAGTGGCCCTAAAACGCTTCCTTGAGGCACGCCAAATTTGTATATTAGAAAAGACGACGTGTGGCCGTTTACGTAAACACACTGGTATCTGTTGCTTAAGTAAGATTTAAGCAGTGATAAGCAGCCACCACGTACTCCGTAACATTCTAGTTTGTCTAAAAAAATATTATGACTAAGGCAGTCAAATGCCTTACTAAAATCTATAAATAACGCCAGCGCATAGGCTTTCCTTTCAATGTTCCTTATTATCGTTTCCTTAATTGACAGAAGGGCTGTCTCCGTTGACCTGTGTTTCCTAAATCCGTGTTGCGCGTTAGTGATGACACCAAACTTATCTAAGAAATTTACCATACGACAGTGTATAATTTTTTCTAGCCCCTTGGAAAACACAGGTAACACCGAAATTGGCCGGTTGTTGTTGGGGTCATTAGGGCTACCTGCTTTCAATATTGCCGGGACCCTAGCGTATTTCATTGCCTGGACAAATACGCCCGATTCAAGTGTTAAATTAAATATGTGAGCAAGAGCAGGAGAAATACATGTTATACAATGCTTAATAGGACCTAGTTGCAGGTTGTTGATGTCTAACGCTTTAGTATTTTTCAAGGATTGAAATGTAGCACAGACTTCATATTCATCAGTAGGCTGGACATAAATGCTATTGGCAATAATACTTCCGTTTGTTTTTCCGGACGTTGCAGCGCAGGTGTGATAGGCAGCAGGAATGGCAGCGTTAATGAAATGTTGGTTAAAGTGATTGGCGAGGGCCTCGCCTTTTAATTCAGTACCACCATGAAGTATACTACTTGGAACACATTGTTTGGTCCGCCGACCAAGAAGATCATTTATTATTTTCCATGTTTTATCAGGCCGTTGATGTGAGGCGGACAGAAAAAGTTGCTCGTAGTAAGCTCGTTTGGCACGCCGTAGGTCACAAGTTAATTTGTTTCGAAAAGCTTTAAATTCCTTTAATTGTATTTGCGAACGTGACTTCAAAAATGAGTGATACAAGGAATTTTTACGAGAGATCATTTTCAAGTGTTCTTTCGTTATCCATGGCTTTCTTGCTTTTTTCGGTGGTTTTACTTGTTTGATTGGAAAATGTCTTTCATATATTTTTATAAATTTTCCTATGAACTCATTGTATGCCTCATTAGCCGACGTTAATGTCAAGACAGAAGACCAGTCTTGGGCCATTATTTCGGCTTTAAAGGCAGCCAGCCCACTTTCTGTTATTCGCTGAACAGTCAATGTTTCTACCTCGCGGTTTCGAATTCCCCTTTGATTTTCATATAGCACATAAACAGGGAGGTGATCACTAATGTCCGAAGCAACAGTTCCTGTGGTGTAAATTTTTGTCTCTGCATTTATTATTAAAAGGTCGAGGCATGACAATGTGCAGCCCGTAATGCGAGTTGGAGTAATAATTAAATTTTTGAAACCACTCGAAGACACTAATGTACCAAATCCTCTGGAAGCAGTGCTGTCATCGTGAATATTGATGTTAAAGTCGCCACCACATGTCAAGTGAAAGTTGTTTTCGCAAATGGAGCTGCCTTCCACCGAAGAGGCCTTTGCTTAAACGTAGTTCCGCAGGAGAGGGCCTGGTGCTCTCGGCGCGATGCGCGCTGTGAACAAACTGAAGACCGACGATGATGACATCGTTAGTCGCGGCAATGGCGATGGCATTTACGACTTTGTACAAAACCGCAACTACACAATACATGGCCATAAAGAATGGCATCGCGAAAATGACAGCATTGCGCCCCAATCTCATAGGCTATGCTTTTGCGATTGATTGACTGATTTCTGGGGTTTTACGTCTCGGGTTTTACTTTATGATAAACTGTTTTTTTCGGCCAGTTTAGTAATATTATTCATTGCTTAAACATGTGTTATAAAACACAGCTGTTGGCTCCACTCTAACTACTGCCACAACCAAACGCAATCTCATAACCATGCCTGAAAAACACCTGCGAGGCCCACATAATAGGCTATGTTAAGCTGATCTGCTCTAAATTCTCATGCATTGCATTCTAAAAGACCTTTCTTGCCATAATTTCTTTTTGTTGTCCTGCATACTCAGTAAACTGATTATTATAGACAGCTCAACACACTCACTTGCAGCCTACGACCGCGTATAATCCAGATGAACAAATTATGCAAAGTGCAAGTTTCTAACAGCTACTCTTAAATAATGTGAGCCACTAAATATTTGTTCCACTTGCGGCATAACTTGATTCATGCTCATGCAAGTCAAGGGCTCGTTCTTTATTTGTTAGAAACAACTTAATGAGCAAACAGACAGTGACCTTTTTATGTACCTTTTTATGTAAGTCTTGTTTATAAAGCCGAAAATACGCTTTTGCAATTATAACCCATTCGATGAGAATTCCCGCTTTTAAGTACAACGTCTCTGATTAGCGCCGCACTGCTTCCTCGAAAAGCGTTGATTTATACCGCAAAGAGTCATTTTAAAGAAAATAACACGTGTTTTTAATGTTTGTGCAAGCGCCCGCGAGCACTTGCTTACTGTAGATTAAAAAAGCTTCACGAAAAGTTATTTTCTAATAACGATTATTTTTGTGAAAACCTGAAACTCCGCGCTAAAAATAAACATAATTGTTTGCGACATCGAAACCGCTCTTGGAGAAATTTCATCGTGTATTGTTGTCTAAGCTAGAAGTCTGTGATCGGTTAGGCAGTCATTAAAAGACTCCCCTGGATTTTGATTTCTTGATCTTAAACAAAATTCATTAAACGCCAAGTTTGTCACTGGCTTGTAGAGTACCTCAAACTCGTTGAGCGTCTCGACGTGGTTTCTGTCTGCTTCGTCATCAAATTTGAAGGTGCTGTAAGCTTTCCTGCCTTCTTTACCAACTGTTACGAGCAACGTCACTGCTTGTACTTTAGGCTGCTTACTCAACTGGGTAGCAGTGGAAAACAAAGTGAACTCACTTTTCCATGTCTTCAAAGCAATGCCATGCGTCTGCTGACGGGTCCAGTGGTCTGGGAGGTGGAAGCAGGGTTGACGGGCCCGACACAGCGACGGGGAACCACCACGTATGCGAGTTGGGATCAGGCGATGAACAATCTTTATGCATGAACAATAACGAGTACCCATATACAACTGCTGCTGCAGTGGCGCATGTGCAGTAATAACTGAACAGTGATGTGGCGCTTTACGAGCCTTGCTGAAACCCGCTCGGCGTTCGTCAAAACTGAAGACGGCCGTGAACGCACAAGGGAGCACCTCCGCTTGATAGAACCGCAACGAGAGTCGAGTCAGCCGGTCGCGAGCCGCGTCCCTCAGGACGGATCGTCTTCAACAACCCCGAAAGAACTACGACGAAGTACAAGACAACGACGCGAGCCTCCTCGGTACCCTCTACCCGAGAGACACTAAGCAAATGTGTTAATTCTGCTGTAAAAGAGAAGATGTAGCAACGCTCGTAAAGCGCCACATCACTGTTTCAGTTATTACTGCACATGCGCCACTGCTGCAGCAGTTGTATATATATATAGTCGCTATTGTTCATGCTTTAAACTTGTCCATCGCCTGATCCCGAGTCGCATACATATGCAAGTACGTCGTGGTGCGTACCGTGACTGCCGTCATTCTGCGGCACTTAGTTGCCACAAAGATTCAGAAGGCCTCGAAGTCAGCATAAATGTAAAATAAGGGGCTGCAGCGTCCTGTATTTGCAATGAAAAATCACGAGGGTGGCAGTATTCGTGATTTATACTAAAAAACAATAACGAAAGCCTAATTTGAAAAGGCTGCGCCTTCAGGGACTTTCATTGTATTTCAGTTGTTTCAACTCAACTGCGTATGAAAAGGCTGCGTTGTTCACATGTCTGTCTACGCCTACGTATGTTCTCTACACGTCTACATATCACGCGTATAGACAATATTTGAAATGTGTAGCGCCATCTTCCGGCATTCACGTGAGTGTCATCCGCTATGTTCTTCAGGGCACTGTACAGCGCAAGCTGAGTCATCTCATCATATACTTGCTGCTGTCTGCTATTTTTGCGGCCCGTCTGCGACGTTTGCCCACTGCTACGTGCCGCTGTGCACGCAGCGGGAACCTCTGACAACGGCGGGAGAAACATAGCACTGGTTTTCAATACCTCGATTATTTTAAGGATGAAAAGAAAACACCGTCATCGCCGTGTAATTCGTCCCATATATGGTTCAAACCGTGGTCTGATAGCGTGAAATCACCGCTTAGATTCGTTTCTGTTTTTCCCGTTAATGTGCTCCGGTTTAGCTGCGAGAAAATAACTGGCGTATTTAAGACATAGACAAATTGACATTTTTAATTCATTTTCCACGGATGGGTGCATCACGCACACGCCATCGTGCGGGCACTATCGATCAACTCTTCACTGTCGTATTCCGTTTTATGGACGACAGCGACTGTTCGGGAGAATAGGCATGCATACGTCGATTGCACCATGTGAGCGCACGCGTTATTTTGTTTAAAAGCAGTGCGCGTATACTGCGCGTTTCCGGAAAATTGTGTGACGTGCACTGATAAGAACATCAGGTTATTACCACAAGAAACGTTAGACGTATGTTGAAAGTTTCCAGATGCTCCACCATGATTCAACGCTCGTAAAAACTAGATTCTGTGTACGTCATCAAAAGCTTCTCGTACGTACTGCACGGGTCGATGTTGCGCAAAATAAGAATGGCTTAAGAATTCAGCATTCTGTCTCTTGATGCTTGGTCTTTCATTGGTTGTTAGAAATGTGAATATACTCGCACTTCCCCTACAACCACCCTTACCTCCCATACACTCGAACCTTTCCTTTTGTAAAGAATTTCTCGAACGCTCGGCTCAGGTCTGAAATAGGCTTCACAATAAAAGCTTCGGCTTAATATTTTCGTAGCCAAGCAGTATACCAGTAGCAGATGTCATCCGGATGGGTATTTAAGAGCGCAACACTTAGTAATATTGTTATCCGGGACTATTAGGGGTGCAGTAAGCTCCGCTGGCATTCCCCGCTGCATGTGGCGAGGAACTGTGCCGTTTTCTTGGCTCTAAAGCGCCGTGAATGAATGCCTGCCAGCCCCTCCATATGCTAGGCCTAGAGGACGAGTCAGCCACTGCTCCACGAAGGACACGGCGGACGCGCCCAGCATCGCCAGATCACAATGTGTCGTACATGTCCCCTACAAAATACAACTATTGCACAAATGAGAGGACGCCTTCTATGAAGTTTTTATTTTACACGTTATTTTCTATGATAGAGTGGTATTTCGTCGCTAAAATCAGCATACTAGCCAAGTTTGTATAAATTTTCACATAGCTGCGGGCTCCGTCGCGTATACGTCTAGAACTGGTCCAATCAACAATACACCGCCATGCAAGTTATAGGTGTTTCCGAAACGACAAGCTTCCGCATAAAAAAAAGGTATTCCGGCAACGTACCATGTTGATATGGTCACTCTGTCCTCACGTGGTCGAATTAGGCTTTCCACACGAATAACTACTCCCCGTGCCTAGAAGAGAACATCACACACCAACAGATAATACGAAAACGCAATTAGAAAGCGCAATTTGACCTCCGCGTCGCGTTCCACAAGCCACCTACGCAGCGAGGTCGACAAGATCAGACCCGGCGTCCTAACTATTACATCAAAACGACCGCAGTGTGAGCCTCTGCAATAGTGACTTGCACGGCCGATGTGGAACGATAAGCTGGTTGACTATGTGTATGTTCAAGATACCACATATATTTTGTTACGCCAACAAAGCGCATTTATTTCCACCGACGATCAACTCTGTGGTAAAGACGCTGGTACTGTCAAATTCTAGAAGACCGTACAACAGCACTGTCATCAACGTAATGTTATTCCAGAGTACCTTCCATTGGCGGACCGTAGTAGAGTCTTCCGTTCGTCTCTTTATACGTCCTGACCACTATCTTGCACTGCGTGGCGTTGAAAGGAACATCTGTAAAGGGAACAAGGTTATATATTGCAAAGAAGCTGTGCAGTGGGTAACGAAGCATCCACAAGCGTAATAATATCAACTACGTTGCAAATTCTGCCCGTGTTAGTATTCTCAAAACAGCGTAAACGTAATGAAAATGTACAGTTACAATATCCATTTTCTTAAGAAAGCGAATGTACTCTCAGTATTCTGTTCATTTACTATGGCGAACTCCGAGAGCGACGTTTGGCAGGAACATACGCACACAACGAGAAATAGGCGAGCCAGTGACTCCAGAGAAAAGCCTACGTTGACGGTGCATATAAACATCAAACTCAGACACGATACTCTACTAACTCATTAAAGACAACATTTCAATCTGTTATAGAGTACTAGACGTTCAGTTTTTTTCCCGTTTCATTGCATACTGGAATTCATTACCTGCTTCTGTTCGTTCGAGCCCACCTCACAATTTTATAGCTGACATCCATGACCTGCATCTGTAACATACCCTCGTCTAGTTGACATTGGTGTCAGCTCTTACGTTGCATTGTTTGTTTGTTCCGCACTCTTTCACGTTCATCACCTGTTTCTGCACCTTTTACCTAGTATAATCACATATCTGTATTATTTTGCCTGTTTGCACAATTTTCATTGCTGTTAGATTAAATTCCGCATGTATCTGCATTTTCACTGCTGTCATAGCACATTTTGTGTCCCAGTATGTATGTATGTATAAATAAATAAACCAGCAATGGCATACTTCGGCTAGTGTTGCTGTCACTGGAAGCGTGCTGATTCCGATTACAAGCACTTGCATCTGTTCACTAACATAACTGAAAAGGATCGTTACTCATTACTATTCTTGTCCTGTTACATGCGCGGTTGTTCTGAAGACTGGAATGGGGCCATACCATATATGTTTCATCGTTTTCATAAGGCAGCCTTGTTCTTGTCACCAAGAAGAAGGTTTTATATGCGAAGGATTTCTTGGGCATCTTGAGTCACTGCGACGCTATCTATCTATCTATCAATCTATCTATCTATCCATCTCTCTATATCTATCTATCTATATCAGCTGCCTACGTCTCTGTGTTTTCCTGGTCGTCTCGTTCACATGGTATACCCCAGCACTTGGGAGATAGGGTATAAATATATAACGAACATTCATGACTGAACTTCACATCACTAAGGTAAATGTCATGCGCGTCACCGTTATCAATACTACGGTCACATCTAGCTCAGAGCCGTAGTGCTTGGCCTACAATATACGGGTATGTAATGCGTGTTTGAATATTTCTAGCCTATATCGATCAAGTACCGACTCAAGTGCCACACGAAACGTCGAGGCGGTGGCATGGGAAGTTTCTCCTCTTTGCAGACATAGAAAGCACGCAGACACGCAGGCTACACGGGCCCTCGGGGATCTAGACTAGAAATCGCGCTACCGCTAGGCTAGCCAAAGATAAAATGGCGACTCAATCGTTCCAATTACGCAGCTACTTCCCTGAGGCGATGGCGTTGATTTCAGTCCCCACCACCGGCGACGAAAATTCCACGATCTTTCGGGAAATTCGGGATCGAAATCAAGCTTTACTTCAAGCGTGTGAACGCCGCTCCCAGGGCAAAGCGAAGAGGACACGCCCGACGATGTCCCCGCCGCCGCCCCGCCACGCGGATCGAGTCGCTGTGGTAAGCGGCTGCTGATTCGAGGGTCGCGGGATCGAATCCGGGCTGCGACTTCTGCGTTTCGATGGAAGCGAAATTTGATGCTCGTGTACCGTACGATGTCAGCGCATGTTAATAGCCCCAGGTGGCCGAAATTTTGGGAACCCTCCTCTACGGCTTCTCTCATAATCAGCTCATGGTTTTGTGACGTGAAACCTCAGAAATCAATCAATCCACGATGCCGGCTCGCTGGTTGCAAACATGAATGCTTCTGCGACGCGCCGCAGGACGCAAGGGCAAGGAGCCGAAGAAGTAGAAGCCGCGTCCAATGCTCATACGCGCTAGCGGAGGCTACGCTAAAGTCATCAAGCCAAGAGAACGTGTCTCTCTCCACGAGACGGTCACGAATACCGGCTACGACACCACCATCACCGCGTAATCGGGCCGTTACTGGCCAGCGCCATCTCCTCTCTGCCATTGCGAGACCAAACATCTTCATGAATACTCCAGACATTGGTGCGACCGAGCGCAAATCGGGAAAATAGCAGTGAATATCGAGAAGGTAGCAGTCCTGCTTCAGGCTTAGCAGAAACAAGAAGGCGGCCACACGTTCCGCGGACTGGTCGTCACCGAATGTCCTAGTGTGCCGCCACCATCGTGGAACTGGAAAAATTCGGTTGCCGCCCTGACGAAGACAAGTCCGCTTGCCGAAACGTTGGCTCCTGTGACATTCCTTGTTCTAAATTGTATTTTGCGATCTGTTCATCGATTCAAGCACCCGACAAGGCACTCATGACCCTCGCTAGTAAGAAGCCCCGTTACGTGAACTATGAAAACATGGTCGTCTCGCTGAAAAAGTATTGCAAAATTCTCCCTGCCTGCTGGAATTGTGGGCCTGTGGGCCGACGGTCACCGCGCGGATGCATGTATAAACCTGCAGCTGAAGGGGTGTGGATTCTACGGACACCACGCTACACTGGTTGAGGGGGTGCAGGCCTCTCATAACTGTGTTCCCCGGTGTTCTCTGTGCGGTGGCACCAATAGTACTAGCTCTCGTGATTGTGCGGCGAAATTCCGCACACCAAAGATGGCCACCCGAAGGTTTCGGAAGATGGCGCTTAGGAACAAAAGCCGCTCTACTTTGCCACTGTACTTTGCTGCGAAATGCGAAAACCGACAAGCAAGGACCACATCTTAGAACTGCTGGACACCGACTCGGTATCAGAAGGCGGCCTTGAGAAACGAGTGGCGGACACGCGCAGCAAGACCAGGACCTTGGTGAATGCTGCCAGAAACGGAAACCGGGTGAGACGTTCGGGCCGCGGCGGCTTGTTTCTATCCCCTTGTCACTTTCAGCGCGCGGAGCAACGAGCAAGATCACATAGCAGGAGTCCCCTTCACCTCCGCAGCCGACATAATGGAAAGTAAGCTCGTGGTGCCGGATACGGCGACAATCGTGGAGGCCGCCCTCGTGTCACCTTGCGAGGTCCGTTTCGGAGCCGTAGATGCCCGATTTGCCGTCGTGGAAAACCAAGAGTCGATAATGGTCACCGCCAAGCGAGAGACAATCTCAGCAATACTTGCCCAACAACTTGCGCACACCTCGCGCCCCGCACGCAAGCCTAGTGTTGTCTAAAGGACGAATCTTGCACGCGCCCCTGAGGTAAACGATGACGACAGCTGCTTGCTCTCAGAAACTGAGGACTCCCCTCACCCTGCGAGTACTGCCTCTGGATCAGCGCCTCTACAAGCCCACCTGATCTTAACTGACCATGCTGATAATGATGAGAACTTGCCGAAGTGAATTCGGCCTCCTCTGCTCAAACTGTCCTGTGAAACTGTAGAGGCTTCCTGTCATGTAAAAAAGGGGGACTCCTGCTTTTCCTTTCAACTCTCAATTCGCTTCCTGTAGCGGATGCCCTCCAGGTCCGAGCGTGCGGCGTACCCCTTACAAGCTATATCGCCTTCCAACAGCAACGCTCTTCCTGGATCTGTGTGCATAAAAATTATAAGGCTAATCTAACCGACTTGGAAACTAAAACTGGATTTTTGTATGTGATGCTCACACTTCTTTTTCTAAGAAACGAGATGCACCACTCCATATACTCAATATATACAGTGTACACGCGTGTCACAGAGCACGGCTTCGCCACATCCTGTATTTGCCACAGGCACGCCTCGCTAGCTGCAGCACGTGAATTGCGGCCTCTAGGTACCCAGGGAGGCACCCAGCAATGGCGACCATGAACAGCTAGTAAGAGCGAGGGCGACGGACGTGGCGTCACATGAACTGCTATGCTGCTTCCCCAAACTAAACAGTGTAATGCAGCAACTCTAGCCGCGTTGAAAGACAGCGTGCAGGGACCCCATAATGCCTGTGGCCTCCTGATGATGATGACCCCCTGATTTTCATACCCACAGTGCCCTCAGGGGTACGTTCGTGAGGAGAGGCGAGATCGCAAGCCAGCGGAACTTTCATATCCAACGCGGATGGCTATCTCCGTGACTGGGGATTTGTGTTCAGGTGTTACCTTTACGACAAACATTCAATACGCAAAAAGGGCCAAGACTTCGGAAACTCTCGGTAGTGACCACTGCTTTATCATTACCACCGTAAGGACTAAACCACAGACAGTACCACTCGCACAAGCTCGGCTCCCCGACCGGAAGAATTTCCGACAAAGCTACACGAATTCGGCCTCTATGCAAGAACAAGGATGCCACGCCTAGGCACATAAAGTTGGTACGCACCTTCTTTTGACGGAAATCCAAATTCTGTGCTCAGAGGCAACGCCGGAGGCACCGTAGAAGAATAAGAGAGGTGTGTGAACTGGCCTCCAAACGCGGCAGACGTCTCTCTAACGTTGCGCGCTTCGTGCGACAGATGGCGCTAAATGTTGGGGCTGCCATTCGAGTAAAATTAGGTACGAACACAGATTAAGGAATATGAAAGAAAGTAGACGGGCAGCGAAAGTATTCAGATATTTGTATAGGAAGAATGTTGACTCAGAATGGAGGAAGAGAACTAGGAGCCTTACCAGTAAGTATACAGCCAGTAATAAAACGAATGGGACAAAAAAGAGCATTAAGAGCATGGTCAGTGCGGCGGAGAAGTCGGATTGGATAGCAGCAATGGAGAAGAAAGCGGCATTGAGCAACTACAGAAAAGGGAGAGACAAAATCAAGAGAAAAAAAAATTTCACGATAATTCAAAGGGAAGCGCTTTACTGTTTTAAGCAACGTCAGGTTGCCTGAGAACCCGAAGTTACAGAACGAAATACAATAAGGAAGGAGACACATGTACAGTGGTCAACTCTCATATCTATAACGCCGGAGCGTCGTGCTCGGAACTACACGAGCGACATCTACAGTTGGAAACGGGACACCTCTGAGCATGCGCAGCGCCACTGACGCGCATGCCTTGCATTCTCGAGCCTTGGTTATCACCGCGGATGCAACAACCGCTTTGGCCGTCAGTAGCGCTGTCAACGGTTTAGCGCAATAACAAAAGAAACAAAAAGGAAAAGAAACGAAGCGTATTGTTGGCAGCGCCCGACGCAAGCTGTGCTGCGTTCTAATTCTCCCTTCGCGGTCACATTGTCCCAACAACAGATTTACGCCCACTTATGAACTGTATATGTTTTCTGTGTTTTTTTGTTTTTTTTTTGGGGGGGGGGGGTCAGGCTGCTCGGAAGCTGTCTTTTGGCCGGTATAGAATTTTGCACTTTAAAATGTGAATACAGTGCTCGAAGCATTCTATAAGGAAGGTCGGCTTGCTGATGCTCCCCGTCATCGGTCATTAAGGGCTACAACCGACGAAGGACCGACTGATCGTCGCATGAATGGGCAATCCAAGCTACATTTAGTCGCAGGCAACGCATCGTTGGTGAATTACAATTAATAGTAGGTTTACGAAATAAAATGACAGCACGCGGCAATAAACGCAATGCGCTACGAAAAATTCACAGAGCGATGCGCAATATACATTATGCGGCGCATTGCCGGTACGATATGATACCGAAAACCGAGAATCTAGGTATGCAGTAGAAAACGCGCCGATGCGGGTGATTGCACTTTTTTTTTCCGGCGCTATATGACTGAGAGCGCTTCTGCCGGCCAAAGTAGTTATCGCGGCCTTGGCGATAAACAAGGACAGAAACTGCAAGGCAAGCGCGTCAGTGGCGATGCGCATGCTCAGATGTGTCCCGTTTCGAACTGTAGATGTCGCTCGTGCAGTTCCGAGCACGACGCTCCGGCGTTATAGATATGAGAGTTGACCACTGTACGTGCTCTGGAAAGGTCATATTTTATTGAATGTACAGATGTGAACCCAGGTGTGGCTTTGGACACTACCCTTCAGGAGGCCACAGACTTCAGGGATAGCACGGGAAAGCTGAACATGTCGGCGACAGAGATAAGTAAAAGGCGCTTAGAGTATTGGGGCCGTAAATGTAAGGAGCAAACAAAACGTGACGTAGTTCGCGTAAGATTGGTACTTCGCAGCGGAACGATAACAGATAAAATAGGTAGGCGAGGAGAAATATTTGTCGTGAAAGTATGTGTGATACTGGAAAACAAATGTTTGAAGAGGATAAAATTAAGGTAGAGGTCGGTGGCCCGCGGGCCAGCACCCCGTTATAACGGGGATGCTCCTAACATCAATCCATCCTATGCGTCTGCCTGCTTGCCATGAGCGTATTCATTACTACTGAAGTTTATTGCAGAGCTTGTTCTCGCGAATTTATCTTTTGTTTCGAAGTCCGGCTATTGACTGCTCATGTTGTGAAAGACATAGCAGCGAATGAACGCCATCGCCTTAGTAAAAGCCATTACTGCGCTGGTTTCGCTACAGTACACAACGGCGCAAAGGGCGCCTAGAGAGGTGACGTTTCTGCCCCGCCACGGTGGCCTAGTGGCTATGGCACTTGGCTGCAGATCGGAAGGTCGCGGGATCGAATCCCGGCCGCGGCGGCTGCATTTCGATGGAGGCGATACGTTGAGGCCCGTGTGCTGTGCGATGTCAGTGCACGTTAAAGAACCCCAGGTGGTCGAAATTTCCGGAGACCTCCACTACGGCGTCTCCCATAATCAGAGCTTGTTTTGGGACGTTAAACCCCACAAATCAATCATAGGTGACGTTTCTCTTAAGGGCTATAGCCCAAACTCTACCTCGCTTCGTGGTGGTCAAGGAATGTTGACTAAGAAATCGGACTAAATATCAACGAATTATATGTAGGAAATCGAGAACTCGATGAGATCATTACAATCCATTTACATTATGTATGAATCGATAGGAAATCACATGAAGAATGTAAGGGGGGATGTGTTATTATGATGTTTTGTATTTTACTTATAGTAATGAGAATTACAACTTTCGAACAACCCCAGATGCTTCGAATAATGCAAAATAATTATCCTAATGAGTACAAATATGATTATACGAATAAAGTGAGAGTAAAATAAAGCATCATACGATAATTCATGCACATCGACCGTAGATGATAGTGACAGGAGAATATATAACTGTTCTGCGTGATTTAATACATGGCACTTATGCTTGACAACCGATGTCCGTTCTAGTGAAGATATGTTTACAAAACAGAGAGGAGATTTTGCGGCCACCGAATTGTGTGCATACAGCTACAGAATGCGCAAAAGGTGAAATATTTGACAGGCCTTAACAGTAAAATATAACTTTACTCCTTGAAAGTGGCCCCGCCACAGTGGTCTTGTGGCTACGGCACTCCCCTGCAGATCCGAAGGTCGTGGGATCTAATCGCAGCCGCGGCTTCTGAACTTTGATGGAGACGAAATGTTGAGGCCCGTGTACTGTGCGATGTCAGCGCATGGTAAAGAACCCCAGGTAGTAGAAATTTTCGCAGCCTCCCACTACGGCGTCTCTCATAATCATAGTATGGTTTTCGGACGTAAACCCCCAGCAATGAATCTTTGAAAGGGTTCGTTCCTCACATGGTTTAAGAGCAAAGAAATATTTACGTGTCATGTTATCGCAGATAATACGGCCAACATGGTCCAGAAATAATCCTCTTGGCAGGTTCTAAAACGGCAGCCGTTAAAGTGCAAAGAACAAACATTGAAGGCGAAATTTAAGCTGTCTTCGCAAGCTTTCGCAGCTGTGTCTTGTATTTTATTGCGAGTTTATTTTGTTTGAAACCTTGTCCCATTCTCATGGCAATAAAATTTTGAAGCAGATGAGCCATGACTTCTTCCTCGTGCTCCTCACATGGGAACGAAAATGAATGCTGCTCAAGCATATTTTCCAGTCTGAGTTAATAAACATGCCTATCCATAAGTTGCTGCTGAAATTCCTCTTCAGCTGCTCGTAGCAGTAAAAATATGTTGCGTTTTGGGTGCAACAGAGAGTTACATTCCACAAAGCCACTTTGAGGTTGCCAGTGTACAGGTCTAATTCCTAGAAGGTTTTCTTGGCATGCTGAACAACTAATAATCTTCAATAGCTTGCAGCACATAAAAACAGCCAGGCAATATATGATGCAGTCAACTGTTCTGGGAATCTCGTGCACATGATCAAAGCTTTGTCAATTTTCATCTCAGCGGCCACTAGGCCTTCCAGCTTTTCCTTGAACCGCTGCATGTGCTTCTGATCTAGGCCATCTTTCTGAAAAGCAAGCTTGATGTCTGCAAGGGTCAGAACAGGTTCAGCCTGAGTGGCTTCCAGTTCGATGTTGCCACATTTTGGCGGCTTGATTAAACTCTATACTGCGAGCATGCAGCTGTAGAAAAGTCAGCATCGACGGATGGTCACTTTGTTCTTCTGCTTCCCTCATAATTCCAAAAAAGTGCTCCTGCACCCCCTGGTCAAGTTTTACGGTCAGCACATATTTAAACCCACACTTTTTCAAAAGTTTTGCTGTGTTCTAAAATCGACAAAACAGTGACCCGAAGGCCGTCTGCTGTATGTTCGGTCAGATAATTGGCGCGGGGAATCTTCGGTCACTGCTTTTTTTTCCCACGGGTTGAGCCCATGGAAAGAAATTACAGCATATCCACGAAGTGAATGATGATGAGTGGGCGAAGCTCGGGATGTGCATCGTAGATCGTGCCGAGTTCCGGATTAATTTAGTTAACGCGCATGCTACGAATCCTTACGGTTCAACTATGCACAATGCACAAGTGAAATCTCCCACCGGCACTTCATTGCAAGTCAAGATCCAGTGTATATATATATATATATATATATATATATATATGGGTTTTGCCGGTGAACGCTTCTCCAACGCGAGCAGTCGGTATTTCTCAATCAAGAAACTCGCTAGGAGACGCTGCCTGCGCCAACGTTGTCTCTCGCGTTTGCCGGGGCAGTGTCGAGTTTGCCGGGGAGCGCGTGGCTCCCGGCGCTCGCGGCGAGGGCGAGCGCCAGGTGCCACGCGCTCGCCCTCGGCGCGTGCGTGCGCTCCAGCAGGCACGCGCCGGTGGCTACCTACTACTAACTACTACTACTACTACTACTACTACATACATCGGGGACGTACGAAATGGCTGCTAATGGGGAATGAGAGACAGAAGAATTCGGCTTTTAGTTAACGCGCACGCTGCGAATTTTTTATTGTTCAACAACGCACAGGAGAAATCTCCCACCGGCACCACCTTGGAGGTCAAAGCGTAAGACTGGTTACGCACTACTACGACTACGACGAGGGACGAACGGGTGCCGCTTTAAGGAGCTTCGCCCCTAAAAAGATGACAGAATGCGCATGTCCTTGCTTCTTTCAGTTCCGCCTTGCTGAGGAGTTCGATTCATAGCCTTGAAAACATCGTTGAATTTAATCGTAAATTCTTTCGTGCTTTTAGCGTTGTGAAGTCCCTGTGTACCTCGTTTTGAGTAGAAGCCCAAGCCTTGCGCGACACTTCAGCTGAACAACTCAGTGGCAAATCTAACCCGCATTTTTTTCAGTGCTGGACGGATTAATGTGTGAATGAGTAATCTTTCGACAAAAACGCAGGTGTTGAGGTTGCTTTGAGTCCTCGACGAAAGGCGGTCATTGTGTACCAACTGAACGCGTTCAACATTTACGGACAAGAATTTTTGAGCATACAAACGGTTCCGCCTGCATTTTACTAGGTGAGATGCATCCGAAAAGACCAGAACTTTGCGAGCATTATCAAGTGGGTTCAGTTGCCGGTTTTATGCATTGCCCCACTTATTCACAGCTTCTTCCACATGAGGGTGGTTAGTTGCGGGACAATCACCGGCCTCCTCTAGCAGATACATTGCCTTCGACGCAAGCTGTATAAGTATAACCGCTTTAGTAGGCCCTGTGTTGGAAAATAGTGCAACCGGTTGCGAATAACTGTCACCGATAGCGCTGAAAGTGAAGGCTGGACCATGATCTGCAAGGTCATCACTTGCAGCGACTCCACTTCCAAAGTCGCTGAACCCACAGTAAGTAGTCTACTTAGAGTAGACTCTCATTGGTTTCCTGACGAATTTCATCGAATACCAGAATACCGTGGCACTGTAACGTGTCCTTGCACGCCATTTTTTACATGCAACGAGGAATCTCGCATCAAATCAGCATTGAGCTCACACTGCGCTCAGATACTTTCGCACGGTTGTCTTAGCATGGCAGTGGAAGCATGTCATTTTCGCGGCGAAACGAGTACGCAGAACGGCTTCGTATGCGAAGAAGACCACACATTAGTAGCCACTGCTCCGTGTACCGTTGTTCTTCCGTGGTAGCTAGCCTAGCGGCAGCCAAGCACTCTTTCACTACTGTGTGCTGCGATCCGGGTAGGGAATCATTCTTCAGTTTCGCTTCAATGTCTTCATCAGATATTTTTAAGCGCTTCACGGTATTTCATTATTTCAGCAGATAGCTGCTGAAAACCGTTAAGCAGCATGTTCTTCGACCTCTGGAGAGCGTAATCAGCTCGGCGCAGCGTAACAATTACATCCTTGTTACGATTTGTTCGTAAACGAGTGAAGACGAAATCTAGCCGCTTGCGAAAGCCGTTTTCTCCCCGCCATCGTCTTCTGGCGAACGTGCAATGTAACAGGAAGGCGCGTGCACCTTTGGCAGCAAGGCGCTTACGAACTTATGACCAATGAAAAAGCTTTTGTGGTGCCACTGACGGCTCATGTAAACGTATGCACTCTCAGGTTGAACTTGAGGATACTGCAGAACACTTGGTCCCCCGGCGAAAATCTTAACTTTGTCCAACAACTGTAAGAATGATTTTACATGTTCAAGAGCCATCAGCTGGTTTGCATAGTTCAGCTGCTGCACAGTAACGTGCTTCCCCATAAAGACTGTGTGCACTTGCACTTCCTCGTCGATTTGCACAATTTTAGGGGCGCTGAAAGGGGTAAATTCACTTGCGGTTTTCGACAGCACGTCGCTGGAACGCTTTGTTATGGGTCTCAGCTCCGAAAAAAACAACACTTTTCAGATCGCCGAGTTCTAACCTATCTACACCCCATGACGTAGAAGGAAAAAAATGATATGGGAATGTCATCCAGCCCGCGCGCAAAAACAGAACTCTCCCCAATAGACAACCCGGCCAAATGTTGTTCTTCGCACGGTACGTGTACATCTGTTGAGGCAGAGCCGCCGGGTGTCGGAGCTGCGCATACAGACCGACCGTCATTGGGAGACGCTAAATGAAGCTATTTTCTTCAATGCGGCAGGAAGCGTCCTCTCAGCCTACTCTTCGGAATCTTGGAGAGTTATGCCGGGCAGTCAGGGAACTTGGTCGGCATGGCATCCTTAGACAAAATCGCCCATCATAGCATGTTCATGAGGACGTTCCTTCGTACTTCGCTGCCCAATTTTGCTCACGAGTTCTGGTTCGAAATGTCTTTCGCAGACGAAATCTTTCCTCTGAAGCACTCGATGTTTCCCCAGGAATGCACGCCTCGACTTCTGCAGGCGTTCAAAGCTAGAAACAGTGATTACTTTTCATTACAGGACTTGTACCCCGTATTACAGCAGGGGACATAACATTGTTTCCCCATCACACACTACTGAGCTTCGCACGTTGTTTCAGAAGCACGCGAAATGATCCTGTGCTTACATTTCTTATTAGCCAGATGGCCTCCAGCGTCTAATGCCATCTACCGGCGAAAGCGAGAAACACTAGCGAGTGTTCGTAATGCTCTCTCCACAGCGCCGCAGCAGAGATCACATGCCTCTCTTATTCCTCAGCCATGGCCACAGATGTATAACCTCCTCATGCACCTCTGGTAGGCCCGGTGCGGCATCGGCCGCAAGTGTCGCCCCCAGCAACGCAATAGAAAGCACGGGGAGTGCGCATCGCCCCCCTCACCGAATGAGCGGCAGTGTACGTGGTCCGACTGGGCGACTCGAACTGGGTGGACTCTCTAACGCAGACGTTAGACAACTCTCTAGCCCGGGACCGTGGCGCCTCTTCCATGCCGTAATTGACTCCACTCAAACCCTCGCCGATACACAAAACATCTCCACGAGCTATTGATGGCTTCGATGGAGATAACCAGAGATTAGCCAACACACATTACGCGACCAGTATCTCCGCACTCAACAGGGCCCCCGAGGGCCCACGTATCCGTATGCAGGTTCACAGAACGCGGAGTCGGATCAGCCGCTCCAGCGGCACGTTCTGAAGGCGGCCCTAGCTAAAATGTAGAGGAGTGGTACCAAAACAGACAGCATAACCATGAAACTGCGCCCAATGTTGCCGACACCACCCCAGGAACCATTTTCGCTTCTGTCAACCCCTGGGTTGGTGAGCCACGTTTCTGAATTGACTGGAATACTGACCTGCTAACTTTCGTGGCACGTCTCCGAATTGAATCGAAGACTTCTCTGGTAACTTTCGTTTCAAAAGCCAGAAAAACCATAAACACAGACAATCACCATCCCGCCTCTCTCGTGTCTTGTGCGGGACAGGCTGTCTGAATTTCTGGAAAAACGTATTGGATTCGCAGACACCATGTTCAGTTTCCGGCCACAACGGTTCGTGCAGGATGTTCTGCTTCAACTTGACCGCGAAGTTCTCGCTCCTGCAGAATACCCCCTCAGCGATAAGGCAATACTCGCCTTAGGCTTGGAGGTGCTTTAGACAACGTCATGTAAAATTATCTTACAACATCCATGCCAGACGAATTGCAGACATAGATAGCATCTTTCAGCATGTCAAGCAGTATCTGTCGTACCGACCACCTCACCCGCATACACGACAAAAACCACGGCCCCTATAATCGGGAAACGAGAGGAGCACCGCACAGCATGGCCCTTTCACCGTTAATCTTTAATCTGCCTATGACATAAGTTCTGACTCAGCTGGAGAAGGTGGATGGCATCCAGCATGGACTGTACACCTACAAAATAACCATCTGGGGCATATACAGGTCGGCTGGACATCCAAATCCTAATTCCCCATCCAAATCCTAATTTATGCACATTCGCCCGTTGCTAAGTGCACGACCATAATGAAACGATTCCTGACAGAGGCCTGATACACGAACACGATGAGATTCGCGTGCTTGGTTTATTTATCTACACACACAAGGGAGTTACAAAACGATATCCAAACTGCGGGACGAACACTTCATCAATAAACAGACTTTCAAATAGGACGTCAGCAAGTCGCTTATTACCTAGACTACACATCCACCATCTGATACTGGCGGAAGAGGGCGTGCGTGTCCACAAACTCTCGTTAGAGTGTACTGGAACTTTTGAGTGGAGCGAGCGGAGACCGGTTCTATTGTTAGCCGCTGCCCCCTCGCACGTTGAAAGTTGCGGCGGCGCTGTCGTCGCCGGCTCTTGAAGAGCGCCCGCCCAAGCCTATTGCAGCTCGCTTGTGAAACGTGGTTGTTGAGATGTGTGCCTCGTGCTGCTCGCGTTGTGAAAATGTTTTCTGACCTGCCCATCTCCTACGATGGCTCCGAAGCTACGGCTTAATTACTGCTACGCGCCTGGTTGCAAAACTGGTTACGCACGGACATCACAGGATCGCAAATTGTCGCTTTTCAAAGCCCCCGCAGACGACGAGCGGCGACTGCTGTGGCAGAGACACCTGTGCAGGCTTGACAAACCGCTGGACACGGACTGCGCAGTACGCGAGTTGCATTTCGAGCCCCGTTTTGTTCTAAGGGATTATGTCCAAGTCGTGAACGGGGCCGAAATGCGAATACCCAGAGGAACGCCAACACTTTCCCCCGATGCATTGCCGACTATCTTGCCAAACCTGCCGTCCTACATGAGCGTGTAAGCACCAACACCGAGGCCAGAAAGGAAACGCCGGCAAACAGGGGTTCCAGGAAACAATAAGCGCCATCGTACAGACGACACTTCTACTTCCGCAGATGAAGGTGAAGGCGCTCCTACACAAGACTCGGAAAACCAAGTAGGTGCTCACTGTGTTGGCCTTGCTGATCTTCGCTACTTGACGCTACCATCCAAGTCATGGGCACCGCACGAATTTCCTAACTTTTCTGGAGTGTCTTATCTGGCCTGTGCATTCGACTCACGCACGAATGAAATTGCAATTGGGAGGGCCGTGTTTTTTGATTGCTCAAGTTCAGGTAGCGTTGAGTGCAGAGCGTTTATCCTAGGAAAGTTGGTTGACAAGTGTTGTTTGACCACTGTACGAGAAGCGACGGAGCTTTTGAAACGGGCTGCGAACATTCCTTTGTGCTGTGGAGCAGTGGAAGCGTCGTTTGTTTCTGCATCGGAGCTCACGAAAGGTCTTAATGCACAAATTCGGTCACGAGAAGGAGCCCTCTTCAGCGTCAACTGCACAGGGAGGTCACCAAATGCAGGTATGATTAATTTTGTCAACCGTATTTTGCTAAGTTTAGTGCAGTAGAGATGCGTTGTCGTTATATGTTCTGCCTTCAAAAGCAACTGTATCACGTTAAAATAAACATAACGGAACATTGAGTCGCATCTTCTGTGACATTTGATGAATGCAAGGAGTGTTCTCCATTTTTTTATAGGGTTGCCCTGTGTACCTTGCAAGTACCTCCGCGAGTCTTTGCAAACAAGGAAGTCGCGCATTAAGAGACGAGTGCTGAAAACTACACACAACAGTGCGCATAAAATGCGAGCATCACAGAGAAAAGCTAAGAGGCTGCTGTCTAAGGTGAAAACACTAAGTTCTGTTGTTGGCAGTATCAAAAAATCTGCTGCTGCCAATGCCGAAAGCATTCTACAAGACAAACTTGCATCATTGTCCCCCAAGCAACAACTAGCTGTGAAACAGTGCTTCAAAGCTGCAAACAGAAAAAGCACAAGAGGAATGTCATTTGATAAGGAGTGGATGCTTGAATGCATTCTCCTGAAAATGCGAAGCCCTAAGCTTTATGAATACATCCGCTGACAGAAGATATTGGTGCTTCTAAGCAGAACGACCATCAGAAAATACTTGTCAAGCTACATGGGCAGTTTCGGGTTCAATGAAAGCATGCTGCAAACTCTGAGGAATAAAACCTCTGCAATGGACTCTTTCAAATGCCAGGGTGGATTGATTGTGGATGAAATGAGTCTATCCGAGCACCTGTCGATGGACACCGCTGGCAACATCCAGTCGCGCTCTTAGCCAAATTATAATAGCTTAGGCAGTTTATAGTAATTGGAAACTGCTAAGAGCGTGACTGGCTTAAATGTACCTGAAGATGTCATCAACTCGCTTCTTTCTGTGAAAGACCAGCCATCAGGTTGCTGAAAACAACAAGTCGTCGACGCACTCATCAACATGGGCAATCTTGACGGAGCACAGACCGCACTTGGGACTCAAGGAGACACTTTGACGCATTCCTACAATAACCAAAGGAGTGACTCAAGGCTAACGCATTATATTGCAGGATATGTTGCACGGAAATGTGTCTTAAAAACCAAGTGCCAATTGTGCATGGACCAGCTTCTGTTGCCTGCTCCTGAGGGAGGATGTTTAAATGCTTCAACGTTCACTAGTACATGCGATTTTGGCGGCTTGCCTTACCCGTCTGTGAGCCTTTTCCGGTTTATTAGTGAGCTTGAGGACATTTTCACCGAATCTTTCAGCACCGCAGAGCTGCAGCATGACAGCATTATGGATGTGCTGGCCCCTGTATGTAAAAAGGGCCTGAATCACATTGGATGCGATCAGCACTGCGAGGAACTGTCTTTAAGTTTAACTGGGTTTTATCTACTAACGAGGCTTCATTTAATTGTCAAGGGCTTAAACAAGTCTCGTGACTATGCACGAAGGAAAGCGCAGCAGCACTTAAAGCTTAGCCGAATCTAGAAAGCCTGTGCAGCTGGATTACGACAGGGGACATCTGTGCACAACGTGCTTGCAAATAAAATGTTTCGTTGCTTCCTGTGTATTTCAGTTTCTTGGGAACTGCAGCTTTGGGAATGCATACAAATGCACAAAGCTCGCCTGCACTATTAGTAGTGCACGTGAAAGGATCATTGGATACGCTAATCAGAAGCGCATTTATTGGAAATAGCTGCTCTGACGTTACTAAAGTCGCACGCTCCTTCCATTGAGCTGGGGTAACGAAGAGGACGAAAGCGTATGCACGCTATCGCGGCACGCATTGCCGTGCTAGACGGCTATTGCTTCACGTCATTTGCCTTTATGTAAATACAGTAAAACCTCGATACAAAGAAGTCGCTTTTTTCGAATTATCGCTTTTATCGCAGTGTCACGCAGTCCCGACCCAAATGCATGTATTTTAGACCGGATTACTCGAAGCATGTCGATAGCTTGCTCCGCTTAGAGCGAACTAACAAGTGGCGGATGCGTTTCACGGAGGGTGCAAACTGCTTTGCACATGCCGGATTTTCCCGGTCGCACGCAGAAGACGCTGATGATGACTGCGAGGACTGAGACAATCTCTGTAAAGCTGTGAACAGCATCGTTGGCGGAGATATGGAAGGCAACTTCGAACCATTCGCGATGGCCGACGCAGATGTACCCGTCGTTGCCTCAGCTGTGGATGCCGAAATAGTCGACTTGCTTGGAGGCCCCGATGAGGAAGATGAGCCGCTAGACGAACAGCCTCGCGAAATACCAACAGGGGCACAAACGCAGGAGTGCCCCCGTCTGTTGCGAATTAGAGTGCAGTGCGCGGGCGGCGATCACGACCTCATAATTTGCGTGAACAAACTGGAGCAGGAACTCCTCGATCCCAGCCGAAGCACCCGATAAAGCCAGCTGACTGGCTTTTTTGTGTGTGAATGAATGTTTGTTTCACTAAGTACCACTTCTGCGAAGTAGTCATGGCTAATTTAGCTGTACTTGCTGAGCTTTTATGGTGCAGTCGCGTACATCGAATTACCGCTTAAATCGAATTTTTTTTGCCGTCCCGTTGACTGCGTTATAACGAGAGTTTACTGTAGTTATTGATACGTCGGGTACAAGAACTACTGTTTATAAGCAATCGTGGTTGCGAAAGTGGATAGTAGAATGAAAGTGCGCTTTACTCACCACAACGCATTAGTCTAAAAATATTACAGCATATCCACGGAGTGAATGATGATGAGTGGGCGAAGCTCGGGAGGTTTATCGTAGATCGTGCTGGGTTACGGATTAATTTAGTTAACGCGCACGCTACGAATCCTCATGGTTCAACTATGCACAAGTGAAATCTCCCACCGGCACTTCATTGCAAGTCAAGATCCAGTGCCGATATATATATATATGGGTTGCCAGTGAACGCTTCTCCAACGCGAGCAGTCGGTATTTCTCAATCAAGAAACTCGCTAGGAGACGCTGCCTGCGCCAACGTTGTCTCTCGCGGGTGAGGGCGCCTTCTCCTTCTTTTCGAGCTGGTACAGCGTTCCTCTAAGAAAGAGCCTTTCCATAGCCAACGCGCGCCTTTCGCTCTCTCTGTCTCTCTCTCTCTCTCTCACAAGACAGCAGAGGCACGCGCCGAGGCGAACGCCGAGGGCGGGCGCGTGCCGGGAGGCATGCGGGTTACGCCTGACGCGTGACAAGGTTAGACTAAGAGGAGCTTCGCCCCTAAAATATGCAGTGTATGTTCTTACGCAGAAGCAACAATATCTTTCCACAGCGCGAAAATGTTCGAAATTATTGCGCCCGCCTACTACGCGCTACGCGGCAGGCTGCAAGCGAGCGCGGCAAGGTGACGGAGGCACGTTCAATTGCCGTTGACGGCAGCGCCACCTCCAACATTCCACGCGGGGCGGCCCTCTCCCCGGCGGCCGGTCGCGCCACTCAAAATATTCTAGTACACTCTACTCTCGTGGTAGGTCCTTCACGCGGGTCCTCTTGCGGATAACACGACTCCTGACGCCATAGTGGCAGGAGCCTTGCGTGGGCAGTGGCACTGGCCCGCCACTATTGGAACAAACACGGGATCTTCTGCATGGGCGAATGTTAAGGAGGCGAATGTTAATTGTTGCATCGAGGTGAATTTGCCCATTGCTATAGGCGTTTCACTGGTACGGCAGCGTTTGTCTTGGATGAACTCACGTGTATGTATCGCCTCCGAAAGATCAAGGACGAACACTTAGTGGTAACTAATGTAGTTTACGTAATAACTGCACACGGTACATAGTAAATACCGTTGCGACAAAGGTGTCAGTCACATATACTTGCTCCACATTCACCCATCAACGTTATTGCCGTGCTTGGGCGCCTAACGCAGCAGTTTGCTTGTTGCCATCACGCCCAAATAGTGCTCGGCGAGCATAGGTCGGAAGTGTAGGGGAACACTCACTCACACTCACTCACCCAAATTTTTCCAGCATCCGCACTCATTCGCACTCGCACTCACCTCCACTCAAACTAACTTGCACTCACTCGCACTCGCACTCACCTCCCCTCACACTCACTGGCGCTCACTCGCAATCGCACAAACTTCCACTCACACTCACTGGCACTCAGTCGCACTCGCACTCACTTGCACTCACACTCACAAGCACTCACTCGCACTCGCACTCACCTCCACTCACACTCACTTGCACTCACTCGCACTCGCACTCACTTCCACTCACACTCAAAGGCACTCACTCGCACTCACACTCACCTCCACTCACACTCACTTGCACTCAATCGCACTCGCACTCACTTCCACTCACACTCATTGGCACTCACTCGCACTCGCAATCACCTCCACTCACACTCACTCGCACTCGCACTCACTTCCACTCACACTCATTGGCACTCACTCGCACTCGCACTCACGTCTATGAAATGAGTGCGAGTGAGTGCACTCATGAGTGAGTGCGCCGACCTATGTCGGCGAGGGAACACTACCCACGACGAAAGGCTACCCGTGCTCTGCCACTCCGCTATCGGCGCACATAAGCTGTACGCACCAACGTTGGTACGAAAAAGGCTATGTTCATTTTATCACGCTTCTTTCTGATGCACGCGCGGCTCCGCACGCGTGCATCGAGGTGGATTCCGGAATGAGCCTGGAATGTGGTCGCCATAGAAATAAAGCTGCAGTCATTCACTTCGCACGACGACAGCGCCGTGGAGAGAAGGACTATAAAGCGCGTTCACACAGTGTCGGGCGTGTGCGGAGTTAGCGCAGTGGTAGAGCACCGGCCACCTTTTGGCGTGGAGCGGGCTGCTACGAGTTCGATTCCCAGCGCATCAACGAAAGTTTTGCTATGTATTTATCTTTGTTCATGTTTATTTTACTTTGTCATATCTGTTACGGTAGTCGCTTATCGGGTCACTTATGGGTGGATGCCGGCATAAAATACTCTCGTGTTAAAACATTGATCCTACTCGTAACTCTTGGCTCAATTCCAAACAATTCGTCATAGGCAATTTTCTGATTCATTTATTTTCTGGGGTAGAACGCCCCAAAACCACCTATGATTATGAGAGACGCCGTAGTGGGGGACTCCGGTAATTTCGGCCACCTTGGGTAATTTAACGCGCACTGACATCGCACAGCACACAGGCCTCAACATTTCGCCTCCATCGAAACGCAGCCGCCACGGCCGGGATTTGATCCCGGCCGTGCCATAACTGCCAGAGCACCGCGACGGGCACAGCCAATTTTCTCACAAACTGATTCGCGTGACAGAGATTCCCACATTGCGTGGGACCTGCAGGATATTTTTTTCTGCGTTTGAGTACACACACCGAAAACCGTTATATGTGTTCGAGCACACATATAAGAGTGCTCAATGGTGAAACTGACAAATGCGCAGAAGATATTTAGCCCACCACACGTTTACTGATGCAGTGACGGGAATGCTCCTACATTTCTCCAATATGCTGCATTTTGTTAAATTTCTTACATGCGTGCTACAAATGAGAGGAACTGCTCCAACAGTGCTCCAAAACATGACCGCCAAGATTACATGAGGCAGAGTTTGCTGTGATGCCCAGCTTCCGAGGATATAACCAAGAAAATTTGTGGGCTGCGCCATGCGGCACTTACAGCATCCTATGTGAAAAGCGCCGCTACGTCTTCTGCCTTTTTCAATGCTAGGTGGTCATTGAGCTAATCATACCTATTGCATGCTGCTGAATGATTTAGGAGACAGTTTTGTCACTGTTTTTGTGCATAGTCCTTTGCACTTGGGCGATATTGCATTTTGGATGGGCCCCGCAGTTGTAAGAGTTGCTATGTATGGCTCCAAAAGGCTTCTTTTGGACGTCATACTGGCAACACCAGACCACAGATTTTTTTTCTTGTTTGCCGCTGGCGTGCCCCCATGTATGTTAACTTGTTTATTTTGCTGTCTTGCATGCTTAATTCCCATGCAGCCTGTGTACGTCCTATGTATGAGCAATGAGGCGACGCTCGAAAGCGATGGGGATTAATATCCCCCCTGTATGAGCCAGCGCTTGGCCAGCAAGGCGGTAAAGAATAAGATCCTGCGACAGTTCGAAGGCTGTTCTTGGTATCCATCTTCCCCGTCTGGTTCTTATGAGCAGCTCTTTGTTTAGCGCGTGAGAGTGTTTAATATCTACGCGCAGTTGTACTGTTGGCAAGCCTTCATGGAAGCGGGGCGTCCTGGCAGCTTTATTCGGTGCCAAAGGGTTTGCTGTTTTTTGATACTGAATGCTGTTTGCATTGGTAATATCTGAACACCACCATGTGTTGCAGTGATCATTACGTATTTATAATTTGTTAATTATTAAACAGTAGGCTTGCGATTCATTTTAACGCGAAAGTGTTTGATGCCAGGGTGCACCAAAGAATTCCTTATGTACAATAGTCACGGAAGTGGAAGGCCGAAAAAATCATCACACAGTTAACAAGAAAAAGTGCCGCCCGCTAGGCTTCGAACCTACAGTCACTCGATATACGACAATAGGAGCTGGAAGCTCCCCCAATCATTGTAGATATGTGAAACAAACACGCCTTATAGCTTTGCTACACCCTTTTACATTTCGCATCTAACTAATGTCCACCCACAGCAAATGTGTTTAGAAAGGAAAAAATACTCGTATATTAACAATGCCTCCCTTCCAATGCACTCTGCCTGGTTTTGGCCAGAATAAAACCATTTGCAAACAGTGCTGAGGCATGGGTATGGACAAAAATGTAGGTAAAGCAGTGTTTACGCACACGCTATAAATTTCAAGTGCATTGTGGTAATTTGTGGCGTTTCGCATCGTCATGTCTTGGCTCAAAGAAGTGTCTGAGCAAAAATCCACTAATAGAATAACACGGGAAACCTGAAAATCAAGAAACAGCACGGCCGTTCACAGTAGGGGAATTTCTAGATGCTTTGATGTGGGATTGTAGACGACAAGCGAAATATCACGACGGTGTGTCAGGAGTGATGAAAGAGTAAGCGAGGAAAAAAGCTTGTGTTAGGTCGCTTTGTACTTGTTAGTGGTGGTGACATAGGAAGATGCTTGTTAACATCGAAAAGGATGCTCTTGCTGAGAAAATATCAGAATAACAATAAATGAACAAGCGCTGAAGACTGCGTAACCTTTGTCTCCCGGCGGTGCTAAAGCCACTTAGAGCAACATACTGGTGGCCATAGCTGCTTGCGATTCCTGCCTGCCTAAGTATACCTGGTCTCGCGTATTTCTGCCCATTAAGTGTGGTCTCTACAAGTGTAAGGTGGCTTTGGGTATGTGTAAAGAAGCGTAAACACATACTTAGCGATGCAGCGATGCGTGTTTGTCACAATATGGTGCTAGTAGTCATAGTGTACGGCATGGATGACCAAGATTCCAAGAAGAGATTTGGAATCATGACAAACACAGCAAACGAGAGAGGACTTCAACCGGTGCCATAGGCCCCTTACTTCCACTGTATGTCAGAAGACTTCACGGTGTCGCGGCCCGCATAGAAGACGCGAAAGGGGAATGTGAAAAAGGGACAATGCTGGCTCCACGGAGAGGCCTCACCATAGAAGTAGCCAGTCTCCTTTCCAAAACATCAGGACTTGTGAGTACAACTGTTTGGTTCATGGCAAGCCTCCCTTTACCATTCTGAATATCATTATTGTGCATGGGTTGTCGAGCAACTTTGACCCAAGGACCCGTGCCGACGATCCATGAGCTCCAAGAAAGTCTGCCTCTCTTCCTTTACGCACGCCATTTTGTAGTTATTGGTGGAATTTTTGTGTGGCACTGAACCACAAAGAAACATAAAAGGATACTGATTTGAGTGGACTGCAGAGTCACTTGAGGTATGCAGTGAAGGTAATTTTTTTTCTGAAACAACAAATTTATGCGTGACTTTGTCACATTTAAGGCCGGCCTGAGGCCATCTGCTGAGTTTTATTATGCAGTGTGCATACTTTTTCATTAGCACCGGGGCCGTACTGAATGGCGTTTAGATCGTGGACCGTTTTTCTGATCTTAGCCACATAGTGAACGAGGAATCGAGGAAAATGTGTAGTCGGGTCGCGGAAAGCCTGGGTTTTACGGAACTCGCTCTTAGACCTCATGCTCTGTATATCACTTAGGTAGATAAAGGTGACCATGGAAACCATAAAATTTGGCGTAGTGTTCCAAAGGGATCCCGCTTGACAGCGCTAAGGCTGATGACTGTACAAACAGATGGCACTTGCGGTAGATATACCAGCTTTCTTGGCATTTCAAAATAACTTGAAATTTTTAGTCAGCTGGTTGTGCCAAATGAACATATGTCTCTGAAAACAGTGCGAGAACGGAACTGACTGTGCAGCTTGTTCTTTAGTCAAGGATATATGTATGGCACCGCGTGCAGCATTTTGGTGAAGAGCTGCTGTCAAAGAGACTGCTGCCTGAAGCGCGGCTTTTGCTTGGTAAAAATACATATGTCCTGGCATATGCCAGGACATGTTAACTTCAGACTAATGCCGTTTTTATCAAATTGTAGTATAGGTTCCACACTTCATTCACCACTGACACGTTCTTGAAAAAAAACAGAAATACAGACAATGGCTTTGCTTTTAAGTTGTCGTTCATAATTAGAGACATGAGAAACTACTGCGCGAATATCGCACTCCATAAATGATAGGTGTATTCCTAGCGTGAAATACAACTTACATTTATTCTTTGATAAAATAATGAAATGAAGTAAAACTATGTCACAAAAAGTTACGAAAACTAAAATGGAGATTGCGTTTCAACGAAATGTGTTATCGATGACCCAGATTTGTCACTCATGGGCAACGTATGCAAAAACGGTTCTGTAAGACGCTTTGCGTTCAATTTAAAGTACACCTAATAAAATTAATCCGTACTCTTTTTGCGGTGTCTATCATAGGTCATTGTGCTGTTTCCGTTCGTTCAACACAAATTGATATTTTAGTCCTTCTAAACCTACTTTGAGTACTCCTTAATCGAATATGCGCAGATATTGTGAGCATTCAGCATAAGATTCTCTGTTTGCATGATATTTACATCTTCACAGGATTTACGGTTTTTTTAAAGCACAACAGCAAACTATATTACTTCTCACCTATCGTTCCCATTGACTCGTAGGGATAATATGGGTCATAAGTGCTGGGTTGTATTTTACGATGGAGAGTCTTCTTGTCATTGCACTGCCAGGACGCTTCAGCACCACCATTCACGATCTTCTGTGACCTCCATTTGATCGTAGTGCCATACGGATTTCGCGTTACATTGGCTTCAATCAGTGGGGGTGGATCTGAAATGTATAGAATGTGACAAGGTGAGGTTCAACATGCTCATACAACTGACTTATTCAACCATGAGATGGTGCTAACATACTCAACATTACTGAACATTCCCATCCAAAGTGTAACCTGGAGAGTCTGCGCTTGCAAATTTTCACTTATTGGTCTCTAAATACCGAAGCAGACAGCGATACGCCGCGCAAGAAATGTGAGGGTTTCAACTCTGCCTTGCTGCCTGCCATTACCAGATATGGTGCATACAGAACAGCAGTAAAAGTACACAGCATCTGTAATTCCTGTGTAAATAAAGTCCAAGCTAAGCGAATAAATTTCATTGGGTACCTAGTTACGTGTCTTTTGGTGTACTACTTATTAGGTGTGTACGAATAGTGAACTTTAAAGCCGCAGCGAATACGAATCGAATAGCCAATGATAAAGCCGAGTAGAATGCGAAAACGTAACAAATACTGTTGGAATAGTTTTCGAATAGTGGGGCAATATTTTGAGAAATAGTGTCGAAATCGGACGACATCTTATTCAAACGAAGTATTGATAAGCACTGAGAAAGGTACGTTATGATTTGAGGTAACCAAAAAGATAGACTTACGTTGAGTGCTTGCATGAAGCCGTGAATATAGCCTTTGAGATATGTCGTAACCTTAGGTCTCGGTTGAGAGCACATTAGTCTAGCATTTGCCTATCACGTGACAAAGGCCTCTTTGTCAACATTTTCTCCTTTAACTTTGTTATGACGAGGTTTAAAGACTGCCGGGTGATGCCTTCTCCTAAATTTATTACTTCCACTGTATGCGGGACCATGTTAGAGGGGTTCCGACGTGTTACCAAGAGCTCGACGAAACAAAACTACGGTTATCGTGATAATGACAGTAGCGTCGTGCCTCTTGCGCTTTCGCGACACTGAGAACGCCTAGACATGGGGATGACTGCAACCTCCATAGTCCACTAGAAGTTTTGGCTACATGGTTCGTGGCACTTTATGGATTGAAAAATAATCCCTCGCTATTCTGACGTTGTTTTTTCTTTGGAAGTTTTCCCGTCGGTCATCACCATTCACGAACTATTCGAGAAACATTGGCTATTTCAAATATGCACTATTTGATTCCATTACCGAATAGAACAGAACGCTATTCGGTTCGTTATTTGAATGCACCCATCAACTTCTGCTAGCACCACTATATCGCATTATTTCTAGTGGTGAACTTCCTAGAAACTTCAAAACAGCAATAGATTCGCCTCTACGCAAAAAGGGCGTACGTGATCAAATTGAAAAATATCGTCCGGCATCAATTCTGCCATCGGTAGCTCAAATACTAGAAAAACATTTATTGTTAACCATGAAAAGCTTCCTCGATGGCCACAATATTTTATAGCCCTGTCAGTATGGTTTTCGGCAAGGGAAAAGCTCTCAAACAGTATGGAAGAAATCTCTCTTAGTCGAATGCAGCCTTCGATAACAACAAGTCTGCATGTGCTCTCTTTCTTGCTTGCAGCAAGGCTTTTGATAGTGTCTATCATGCCTTGTTATTAGATAAACTTTTCCAAGTAGGATTTAGGGGTCTTTCTAGTGTTTGTTGGCAAATTCCCTCATCAGGAGGTGTCGACTTCTCTCCGTTGGGCAAGTTTGCAGCGCGTTCCAAATAATCAATACCAGCGTTTCGCGGAGTCCTATTGTTAGCCCGTTGTTCTTCAATATTTTGTAAATGACCTTCATAGCACGATGCCGGTTTCTCTATATGAATGTGCCGATGAAACGGTGCTGTTGACGTCTTCCAGGAACTGCTACGAGGCGATTACTCTTCTGCAGTCACCTGTCACTACTCGCACCTATTGATTTCTAGACAGCCTTATTAATATAAATGTTTATAAGACTAATCTGATCTGCTTCCACATTCCATTCAAGAAGGTGAACTCTTGACTATCCCTTCATTCTGCATTGTTCTGATTGTTCATCCTGCTCTTGTAGGCCATTACAGCATTCATCTGTCGTGAAGTACCTCATGCTGACACATGTATTGCGACCTTTTCTGGAACATGGATCTCGCCTATGTTTCCAAAAGAGTTCGCGCTGTATCATGTCTTTTATATAATATAAGATTATAAATGCCATTAACAGTAAGAAAACTCGTTTTTTCACGCTTTTCGTCGCGACAAAACAAGAAGGGAAGGAGTCTGTCCCCATGCAACATATAAACGAAGTATTCGTGCTATGTTCGTGCGTCCCTAGCAGCTGATACCTTACGATAATTTTGCGCGGAAATTTTTGTAAACCAAGCGAGATCGCCCCTGGTTCTTAGTTTTTTTGGACAAGCATCTGGGTCTGCATGCGAAGGTGCGCAAGACTTGCTGCGCCGCGCTGGCAGTGTGTTGAACTACAGGATGGCTTGTAGGCGACCGGGAGGAACAATGCTGCTCCGCACGCGTTCTCTTCCCTCGCGCTATACCACAATGCAACACCTTCGTCCCATGAGCACATGTACTGGCGGCCACACGCTCCGAGTGTCCTATTTTGAATACGCGAGTACTGTACACTCATTTGCAAGGAATGCTGCTGAACGATTATCTTGTGTGGCACTTTGCCAAAGAACCATCGCTCTATTGCCGTGTTTTTTGTTCACTTACATTTTCTTTAACTACTGAATAGTGGTAACGATGACCGTAATGACCGTTTCTATGCTTTGCTGCTCCTAATCTAATGTGCCCATTATTTTTTTTTGCCTGATCACTTGTGTTATGACATGTACTACCACCATGTAAAGCGTTCGGTTTGTTTTGAGGCTTCTCAGGCTCTGCTGCTGAAGCCGCCAATTGGCTTTGGAAGTCCTAGCCCCATGCACTGCATATTTGAATAAAAAGCTTCAGTATTACGATTACTTCTTGAAAATAGGAAATATTCGCAACCCTTTCGCTTCTTCACAACCTTAATCTAATGCTAATATTTCTAAGATGTAACTTGCGAATGTAGTTTCCTTAAAGGAGGGAGAAAATATGCATTTCACAACAACTCAAAACTTTATTCTTTTATCTAAAGCATTTAAGGCTGTAGCAATCAAGGAGACACTATGTAATTATCATCATCATCATCAACACTGGCACAATCCGGCGCGTGTAGCCTTTTGGGCCCGAAAGCACCTATTTAGCGAAAGACAACACTCAGCGGTATATTAACAGCGTAGCTGTTAATGCTCGAGGAGAAACGGCCGCCGTTTTGTAGCAACAACAACAACCGTTACACAGCTGGTTGTTGCTATCTATGTATACTATGGACAGCTTCGATGCATACATATCCATGCATACTGTGGTACAGCAAGGACGTGGGAAAAGGAAGTGAGGCGATGGTGTACAAGAAGTTGGGACAAAGAAGTGATCGTGAGGATGGGGAAAGGATGAGTGGAATCCCACCAGCACTGCTGTCACCTTGCCTTGCGCCTCTAGTGCAGGCCGCTCACAATTTTTTCATGTATATGTTTGAAAATATTCTGAAATAATCTAGCGCGAAATTAGTCCTACACGACCTCAATTTTTTCACTGTGCATAACGTTGCTTTCAATCCTCAAGCGAATTCACCTCTGTATTGGAAATCATGAAAAGTAGGGTTCGTTAATGTTGAGCCAAAAGTTGCAGCCAGAACGCTCGATCACGGATGAGGGAGGACAGCAGGTGTGCGTTTGGGGGGGGGGGGGGCGCCAAGGTCGTCTGGACATTGTGGCACTCGGCTGCGGATGTGAAGGTCGCAGCGGCTAAATTTTGATGGAGGCGACATGTTGAGGCCCATGTACTGTGTAATATTAGTGCACATTAAAAAACCGTTAGTAATCGAAATTTCCGGCGCCCTTCACTGCGTATCGTCTCATAATAATATCGTGGTTTTGGGGCGTAAATCCCCCAAAATCAATTAGAGCTGCAGGGAAGCGAAAATGATCGAGCCCATGAAGCGCCGCGACAAAACTTTCGGGCTGTGCATCTGCGCCTTCATTCCTCCCCCTCCCTTGCCTTTTTGTGTAGCTGCTATGAGGATGGTGACGACGAAGAGGTACTGAAAACGCTCGCTCAGTTACCACTGGGAATGACCACAGTAACTGGATTTGTCTAGTTTTTGGCGCCTTCAAATGTTCGGGGGCTTTATTTATAAGTTCTTATAGGTGTTGTGATCGAAGTGAGATTATTACACTTTTTTGTTAAGCGCTGAAGGCAGTGGCTGAGCATTCATAACGCGCACTTTAGTGGTACGTAGCGATGGCCCCTCACTTTTTTAAATATCGTGTGCGATAATTATGTGCTGGGCCGTTTGTGTCTCTCTTGCGTTTGCTGTTTACGACACATAATACAGTGGATCCCCGTTCATACGTTTTTCAGCGGACCGGGGGAAAAAACCTAACAGCCGGGAAAACGCAACAGTGAGGAAAGCTCCGAATATGAATGAGAACAGGGCCGCTTGGACTTCAAACAATTTATTTCAGCAAGGTGAGCTTTCTAGGTCACCGACCAATAATTCGGACAACCGCGCGGCACTGCCAGTGCCCCCATAGACTTAATCTGTTAAAGCGACCGATATTTCGGGCGGTTTCTAGCTCTAAATTGGATAATTCGGACTCCGTTCGCGGCTGTCGAGCGCAGTGAATAGGCCGCCATTATAGCCTCAGGCTCCCCGATGAGAAAAAGTATGCACTCAGAGATCGCAACCAAAACTGTGATCATTGAGGCTTAGTTCCGGCGTGATGCGCCAATTTTGGAGGCAAGTCGCCCCTCACACTGCGATGACCGCATCTTGTTCCGACACCCCGCGTGTGGTTTGTGATTGCGAGTACTGTTGGTCGGCTGGTCGCGTCGGGTCCGCGATCGCTCGATAAAGCTTTCACGTTCCGTCTTCAGTGCTTGTTTACCGTATTCACCCGCATAATTTGCGCCCTCGCAATAGTTTGCGCACCCCTGATATTTAGCCAGCTTTACCAAAAAAAAAAAAAATCCTCGCATATTTTGCGCTCGCCGTCCGGCCCGAACCAGCTCGCTGGCGCGCGCACGGACAGACTTTGGACAACCGCGCGGCCGCGCCTCGCTGCGCAGCCGAGCGCAGTCATACGCAAAAGGGGCTGCGAGTGCGATGTCCCTTTTCCGATTCTTCTCTCCGGAAGCCCCCGGAGCCCAAAGTACGGTCGCTAGAATAAAAGCACGCGAGTGGGGGCGATGAAAACGGCTGAAGCAGAGATCAAACGCGCCCGGCCCATCTCCGTCGCTCGGACGCGATAACATCACCCCTATCGGATCGCCTGCCGTCGAAGCGGGGAGGAAACGCCCCGCCCATCTTTAACGAGCATGAAAAGACGCAAAGTCGGGAGGAGGGGGGGGGGAGGGAGTGTCGCTCGGCTGCCGAGACAGCGCTGGCACTCGCGCAATCTCGGCAGCCATCTGCGGGCGGCGATTCCTGCAAGCGTGACCAACACTGTCAAAAGTCGAATCAAAATAGCGATGCCCAGGCGAGTACGGCGTGCCAGGTTGCGATGCATCATGCGGGAACACGCCCACAGTTGCGACGTAACAGCGGGGTTCGCAATACATGGGACCCTATGGGAGCTATGCCGGGACCAATGAAAAACAACGTAACAGCCGGGAAAACACAGCAGTGAGGAACGTAAAAGCGGGGTTCCACTGTATTACCATTATTGTTTGTCGTCTCTTTAGGCATAGTTCCTTAAAGGCTTCCGCGCAGATTTGTCGTCCTTGTGCAATAACTTTAGGCAGCAATAACACCTTTAGATGTAACGAAGAACCTTGTGAGGTTGAGACAACTTAACGGATGCCGCCCGTACTGCTACAACTACTGCTAGCACTACCACTACTACCACTACGAATACTGCTACTACTAACAATAATATAAAAAGCAATAATTGATTTCATGTGACCAGAAATGCTGTAAGCATATGTGCTGCAACATGCATGAAATGAAATTTAACCCAATACAAATAGGCACTTTACACTACGACAACGTTCTTTAAAAAAACGACACGAAAAGAGCTAAAAGGAATAACAATGCTAATCAGGACACCAGGGCAGGAGCACAATAACGCAACAGCATCTAAGGGCAATGACAATATGTGTGTGTGGGTCGGGAGGGGTCATTCTATATCAAATGTTACAGATTGTTTTTCGACCATCCCCAATCTCGCTAAGTCATCGTGTTAGTAGTTTGTACATCTGCATTCAATCGTCATCTCTTGGAAATATTGTTTCGCACCGTAAGGGTGCTTCAAACTCTGCGCTGACACGTGAATCTTCGTCGCGCAAATATATTACATAACAATATTCCTTTGAGCCATTGCTGCAACACAATTTTTGGCTTCTAAAGGTGTCGGTCTTTCATCGGGAGTATGGCGTGGCCATCACTTTACAGTTTACATTATTTGTGGCCATCACGAAACACCGCCGCAAAAACACATTTTGACAAATGTATTGACAGTTCCACTTTTAGCTTCCTGTACTAAACGATAAAAATACCGCGGAAACTTATGAAGCAGAAACCTTATCCCCAGATAGCGGAAAAGCTGCCAAAGTTTGCAGTTCGATCCATACTAAAACATCGCTTTCACAGTGCAGCGTTGCTAGTAAAAATGCGACCTAGAACTTGTTTTGTAGCTATCTTTGTTGGTAATGCACCAGATAAGCTTTAAAAGAGTAATTTTTATTCTAAGCAAGAATAACAATTTCTGAACTAAGCAACCACATGGCTGCACAATGTTTCCCTTTGTTTCGCCTTCACTGCACAGCACGTCGGCGCGAGGCTGGTGTAGGCTCCCTTTCGCCGTCACACAACGTACTTAGCTGTGGTTACTCCTAGTCATGCGACTCTTCGTCACAGATTTCAATAACCTGGCTTTAGACAACGCGACAGAAGGACGCTAACAGAGCTCAAACGATGCAACAGTCCGATGTGGCCGAGAAAGCTGAAGACTGAACAGACGGAAAATAATTTCCCAAAACCAGCTCTGATTATAAGAGACGCCGTAGTGGAGGGCTTCGCAAATTTCGACCACCCCGGGTTCTTGAACGTGCACTGACATCGCGCAGCACACGGGCCTCAACATTTCGCCTATCGAAATGGAACCGTCGCGGCCAGGATTCAGAGTATGGCAGATACAGAGATACAGAGTATGGCAGGATTGTCCCCTCGGTGCGCGGCCTTGGCAATAGCCGCCCACGGCACCGCTCAGCCGCCCACCGCTGTGATTCAGAGAACACCGATTTCCATTCCGGGTGACATAACAAGGAGTCGACAGGCCGCCTGATTGCTTCAAAAACCATTAACTCCAATGCCATATCTCGAACACAAGCCCCCCCCTGCATTTCCTTGTCAATGGTTGGTGTCAGTGATTATCTTTTCTGGCGGCACAAGCGCTTAAGTCCGCCCGGAATTGCACGACCAGAAATGTTCATTAGCTTCTTCTGATACTTTCGGAGCTTCCACTTTTCACTGCATAACATACCATTTTATGAGTATCTGCTGTTCCGTTCATGTTTAGCAGTGCGTTCTCGGAGGTTTGAAAACCATCTGCACACCCATACCAAATTAGATGCTTCAGTAACTGCCCACGCCAACGAACGCATCGTATGTGCGTGTACTTCTCGTAGGCTATAGCCTACACTATAAACTATAATTGGACAAAAGTGGACTAACTGTATACATTTAGACAACCGGTGGAACGGTTCATCCCGAAGGACCAAATTTTGCGCCAGTGCGTCTCGTGTGCAAAAGCTTTCTACGAAAAATACCAACGGGGATACTAAAAAGCGCCCCTTCGTTTGCGTTGGACCGTGTGCTTCCACACTGCCTGGCCGCGCCATGGTTTTCGAGTGGTTCAGGAAGAACTTATAAGCCTCTTTCACATGTAGAAAACGCAAAGCGCGCGAACCATCGCCGTCACACGACCATAGATCGATTGTGCGAGGTTCGCGGTACTGGCAGCCCCGGCCGTGTATTTGGATACCACTCGCTCGGCTGCCGTCTCAGGCCTGCGGTGGCTGGTGCACCGTCACGGCGGGTTTGCCGGTAGTGTGGGCGCCCTAATGCGAGCGTCTGAGCCTACACGATGTTGATACATTGCTTGAACGCACCGAATTACCAGAAAAATTTGCAGCGATAACAAAAATAATTTGTTTTGATCGCCAGCTTTTGGTTGCCGAATGCCCGAAGAGTAAATGGCTGCATGTTATACGCGAAAAAAGACTTCGCTATGCCCGCGTCGCCATAGATCCCGTCGGCGGCCGCTGTGAGCTCTCGCCGGCGCAAGAAAGGTCGCCCTGCAGTGCAGGAAATACTTTCTGCATCGCGGAATAAAGTTCGGTTCAAATTGTGTCTTTCGCCTCGTACGACGACCACTGTCAAGCAGCTAGCGCGAAGGCGAGCGCTTATACGTGGCAGACAGAACCAACATGCTGCCGTCGGTGCACTGCGGCTACTGCACTCGTAACACGGTAACCTTTAGTTTCTTTTATAGGTACACAAAAATGTGAAAATATGCTCCTTTACTAAAGGCTAAAGTGCTTTAACCTTAACTAAAGGAGAATATTTTCACATTTTTGTGTACCTGAAAAATAAACTAAAGGTTACCGTGTTTAGAGTGTACGATATACGGTGACCGTGAGCCGCCTAGTTGGTAAATGAGTGGGGTAAGTATAGCGCCAACTTCCTTAACTGGAGTGCGCGAGCGGCGACCGTTTCGTGCGACAGCACCGCTTGACGGAGTCAACTTTCAAAAGGGTCCAGGCTATGCGCCAGCCGACGCACCGCTCTCGGCTTCGACCGTCGTCTGCTAGGCTGTTCTTTTTTGCGGAAGGCACGACCTTATCAGCTTGATATCGATGCCCATTTTCCCAACACCATATACGGCTGGATGTTGGGCTATGCACCGACATCCAGCCATGACGACCAGCTAGTTGAACGCTTCTATGAAGATGTGGAATTGGCAATGGCTAAAGTAAAGACGCAGTACACTATTGTTATGGGAGACTTCAATGCTAAGGTAGGCAAGAGGCAGGCTGGAGACAAGGCAGTCGGGAACTATGGCTTGGGTTGTAGGAACGACAGAGGGGACTTATTAGTAGAGTTCGCCGAGCGGAATAATCTGCGTATCATGAACACGTTCTTCCGTAAACGGGAGAATCGGAAGTGGACGTGGAAAAGCCCGGATGGCGAGCATAAAAATGAAATAGACTACATACTATGCGAGAACCCTGGCGTCGTGCAGGATGTGGAAGTGCTGGGCAGAGTTAGGCGCAGTGACCACAGGATGGTAAGATATCGAATTGGGCTAGACTTGAGGAGGGACCGCAATAAGCTAGTACGAAAGACGCCGATCAATGTGCTGACTGTAAGACGGAAAGTCGAGGAATTCCAGATAGCGCTGCAAAACAGATATTCAGGTCTAACAGACCAAGCAGACAATTGCGTTCAGGAAGTAAGCGATAATCTCACGCGGATTGTCAAGGAATGTGCAATAGAAGTAGGAGGTACAATCAGTAGAGAGATTATTAGCAAACTTTCCCAGGAGACGAAAGACTTGGTTAGAAAGCGCAAGGCATGACAGTATCAAATGCAATTGACAGAATAGAACTAGCGGAGCTTCGAAGTTAATCAATAAGCGTAAGACTGCCGACCTACGAAAGTATAATATGGAGCGGATCGAGCATGCTCTAAAGAACGGAAGGAGCCTGAAGGCGGTGAAGAGACATCTAGGCATAGGTAGAAATCAGATGTATGCATTACGAGATAGGCAAGGCAATGTGATCACGAATAGGGATGAGATAGTGATAATCGCTGAGGAGTTTTACAGAGATCTCTACAGTAGTCATGATAACCAGAATAGTGAACGGGGAAGCAGTTTAGAAGAGGCTGACATTCCACCAGTACTGACAGAGGAAGTAATGAAAGCTTTAAAAGAGATGCAAGCGGGAAAGGCACCCGGTGAGGATCAGATAACAGCAGAACTGCTAAAGGATGGAGGGCAGATTATACTGGAAAAAGTGGCAAGCCTGTATACGCAATGCCTAATGACTGCGAGCATACCGGAATCTTGGAAGAATGCTAACATCATCCTAATCCATAAGAAAGGCGACACAAAGGACTTGAAAAATTACAGGCCGATTAGGTTACTGTCAGTCGCTTACAAGCGACAGAAGGACGTAACAGAGCTCAAACGATGCAACAGTCCGATGTGGCCGAGAAAGCTGAAGACTGAACAGACGGAAAATAATTTCCCAAAACCAGCTCTGATTATAAGAGACGCCGTAGTGGAGGGCTTCGCAAATTTCGACCAACCCCCGGGTTCTTGAACGTGCACTGACATCGCGCAGCACACGGGCCTCAACATTTCGCCTATCGAAATGGAGCCGCCGCTGCCAGGATTCAGAGTTGGCAGATACAGAGATACAGAGTATGGCCGGATTGTCCCTCGGTGCGCGGCCTTGGCAATAGCGCCCACGGCACCGCTCAGCCGCCCAACGCTGTGATTTAGAGAACACCGATTTCCATTCCGGGTGACATAACAAGGAGTCAACAGGCCGCCTGATTGCTTCAAAAACCATTAACTCCAATGCCATATCTCGAACACGAGCCCCCCCCTGCATTTCCTTGTCAATGGTTGGTGTCAGTGATTATATTTTCTGGCGGCACAAGCGCTTAAGTCCGGCCGGAATTGCACGACCAGAAATGTTCATTAGCTCCTTCTGATATTTTCGGAGCTTCCACTTTTCACTGCATAACATACCATTTTATGAGTATCCGCTGTTCCGTTCATGTTTAGCAGTGCGTTCTCGGACGTTTGAAAACCATCTGCATACCCATACCAAATTAGATACTTCAGTAACTGCCCACGCCAACGAACGCATCGTATGTGCGTGTACTTCTCGTGGGCTATAGCCTACACTTGGACAAAATGGACTAACTGTATACATTTAGACCACCGGTGGAACGGTTCACCCCGAAGGACCAAATTTTGCGCCAGTGCGTCTCGTGCGCAAAAGCTTTCTACGAAAAATACCAATGGGGGGGGAATAAAAAGCGCCCATTCGTTTGCGTTGGAGCGTGTGCTTCCACACTGCCTGGCCGCGCCATGGTTTTCGAGTGGTTCAGGAAGAATTTATACGCTTTTTTCACATGTAGAAAACGCAAAGCGCGCGAACCATCGGCGTCACACGATCACAGATCGATTGTGCAAGGTTCGCGGCACTGGCAGCCCCGGCCGTGTATTTGGATACCACTCGCTCGGCTACCGTCTCAGGGCTGCGGTGGCCGGTGCACCGTCACGGCGGGTGTGCCGGTAGTGTGGGCGCCCTAGTAAGAGCCTCTGAGCCTACACGCTGTGGATACATTGCTTGAACGCACCGAATTACAAAAAAATATTTGCAGCGATGACAAAAATAATTTCTTTTGATTGCCAGCGGTTGGTTGCCGAATGCCCGAAGAGTAAATGGTTGCATGTTATAAGCGAAAAAAGACTTCGCTATGCCCGCGTCGCCATAGATCCCGTCGGCGGCCGCTGTGAGCTCTCGCCGGCGCATGAAAGGTCGCCCTGCTGTGCAGGAAATACTTTCTGCATCGCGGAATAAAGTTCGGTTCAAATTGTCTTTCGCCTCGTACTACGACCACTGTCAAGCAGCTAGCGCGAAGGCGAGCGCCGATACGTGGCAGACAGAACCAACGTCCTGCCGGCGGTGCACTGCTGCTACTGCACTCGTAGCACGGTTGCTTTTAGTTTCTTTTATAGGTACACAATAATGTGAAAATATACTGCTTTACTAAAGGCTAAAGTGCTTTAACCTGAACTAAAGGAGCATATTTTCACATTTTTGTGTACCTGAAAAATAAACCAAAGGTTACCGTGTTTAGAGCGTACGTTGTACGGTGACTGTGAGCCGCCTCGTTTGTGTATGAGTGCGGTAAGTACAGCGCCAACTGCTTTAACTGGAGTGCGCCAGCGGCGACCATTTTGTGCGACAGCGCCGCATGACGGAGCCAACTTCCAAAATGGTCACGGCTATGCGCCCGCCGAAGCCGCGCGCTCGGCTTCGACCGTCGTCTGCTAGGCTGTTCTTTTTTTTGCGGAAGGCACGCTCTTATCAGTTTGATATCGACGCCCGTTTTCGCAACACCATGTACGAGTGAAACAATTCGTCTAGTCATGCTGACTGTTCGTCTCAGTCAGGCTGATAAGGGCTTGCCTACCGCAAAAAAAAGAACAGCCTAGCAGACGATGGTCGAAGCCGAGCGCGGGGCGTCGGCGGGCGCATAGCCTTGACCCTTTTGCAAGTTGGCTCCGTCATGCGGCGCTGTCGCACAAAACGGACGCCGCTCGCGCACTCCAGTTAAAGTTGGCTCCTGTACACCACATCTTAGCCGCGGCACTGACGATGAGACCTGTTCTTCATTTGTGTGTGGAATAACGATCGTAAAAATAACACAGGATTGCGTTATTTGGGAGCGCGGGTGATCGTTTGTTGTGTACAGCCGTGCGCTACGGAGAAAGCCTAGGGACGACTTCGACAAGAAGGTATACCGGCGGGGCAACTATATGCATGGCGTTTCTTCGCCACCGTAATTTTTTCCGTAAGGTCCGAGATGGTGGGTTTGGTTTATGCCACCTATTTTGGAAACAGGTGACCAGGAGGTTTTTATTCTTACGAGATCAGCAAGACCCTCTTATCCGCACAATAATTCAAGTAATGTTACCGGGCGCAATACCAGAACTTTTCTCCAAGGTTGAAAATGGCCAATATAGGGTATCCCGTTACTTATGCGAGGTTTTGTCTTCCTCTGAGTTCCTCATAACCAAGTTCTCTATTGAATACCTAAGCAATGTCCCAAGGAAGCGACTGTTAAAAGATATCATACACATGGTTCTTCCCGTCCCGATACATAGAACGATTTATCAGGGGGGACCAGGAATTAACGTCCTTAAACTTGTCATGAAAATGTCACTTTCTGGCAGGGTAAGAAAGTTCTTTTTCGAACTTCACATGGGCACATAACCAATTGAAATATGGCTTGAACAGCGAGGTATGTTCCTGCCTTGTGGAGTGAATTGTCTTTTATGTCGCAAACCGGAATGTATTGAGCATGTCTTTATTGACTGTTGGAACACAGTCATTTACTGGGATGTACTGCAAATAACAATGAAGTAGGAACTTTTAATAGATCCCTACGGTATAGGATTCTCGCCTGTACAAGGAAATAGTGTCCCCTATGATCTGTTTATGCTTTTAGGACTTTATAGCGTATGGAAGTCACGCATGGAGTAGGGAACGCTTATCCTCATGCACTATCTGTCAACGCTCATTTTGTAAAAAATGTTACGAAACTCGCTGAAGTGCTCAAGTTCCAAGAAGCTGACGAGGAACTTCTTCGCATAGTAAATAAAGTAAACCATCTGAAAGTTCACAAGCATTTAAAACCAGCTTCATAGACGCTGGTGGGTAATGTTATTTTGTGTTTGTACAATTAGACATTCCAATAAAGAATAAAATAGAGGTGAGTGGTCTATGTTGTGCATTACTGTGATATCCTTGCTGTATGTTTGCGTGTGTACGTGATTTGTGGGTTTAACGTCCCAAAACCAGCTCTGATTATGAGAGACGCTGTAGTAGAGGCCTCCGGAAATTTTGACCACCTCGGGTTTTTTAACGTGCGCTGAGATCGCACAGCACACTGCGCCTCAACATTTCGCCTCCATCGAAACGCAGCCGCCGTGGCCGGGATTCTATCCCGCGACCTTCGGATCTGCAGTCGAGTGCCATAACCACTAGACCACCGTGGCGGGGCCGTGTGTACGTGTGTGATGTTCCTTCTGAATTCATGGGAATCTGTATATGCTATATTAATTGCTGATAAAGTGTGTATGTGTGACAATAAATGCTGAATAAATATAGTGAAAGTGTGGTCGCATTGGGAAGCCTCCATTTTTCTTTTTTTTCCGCTTAGGCGGAACTGGTTCAACAGTTAGCCTGCCGGAGTGAGCTCTGCCGAGGGCAACTTTGAAACATCGCATGGGAACTGCAGAGGACTAAAAACCTCAAAACGGCGCTGTTCGTCTCGCAGTTACTCCAAAATTGGTTCGAATATCAGTGGCGTGCCCACTTACGCCCTGAAAGGACAAACAGCATGTCCCCATTTTCCGTCCATCTTTGTTTAGAGTGTACACACCGAACCTGCAGCGCCTTCTGAGCGATTCGACGGTCCCTTATTTCCGCAAGTCGTTTATACCTGCGCGCAATGCCCACTTTGGTGTGGCATTAAGTTGTGCTTTTTGTAGGCCGCATTCTGGCACTCCATTCGCAGGTGACAGACCCTCTCATTGTTAATTAACGCTGTTTTTTCAGCATCACCCAGCTACCATATGACTGCCGTAGGTGTACAGGAAGCTGAAGGACAACCTCTACAAGGAGGCCAAAGAGAAGTTTTCTTTTTAAAAGTAAAGGACTTTGCATTTTTCTCTTGCGAACGCCGACACAAGACATCTTGCGCAGATGCTGCGTCATGCAAGCATAAAAAGTACCTATTACTCTATTCCTAAAAGAAATGACCATTCTCCCGAACATAACAAGTTTCTATACAGTTTCTGTTGTCACAGTAGTAAAGAGCTATAATTGTTGCCAAGTGAACATTTCACAAACTACGCCGGCACAGGAGGAGAGAAAGATGTGGATACTTTCGACGCTAGAAAAAGTCACTGGCGTATGTGCGCGTATTTCCTTGCACACGATGCATTTAAGGTTTTAATTGTTGTTACAGTAAGCATGTCAGTTTAGCCTATTCTTAGTACACGAACAGCCACTCTTTGTTTGCACATCACTGTTGATCACTATCTTTCTGCCTACATATTTCCCTCATAATGATTATTTGTTCAATCTCTTGGTATAACTTCAGCAGTAACATGGAGAGCTGAGTATTTTTGCATTTTCATTCACAAGTTCTGTCCTTCAGCTTGCATGAATGACAATTTGTCTGATTACATTTTACAATTAAACAAACCTTGTCATGTATATTGCAATAAAAAGTAACAGTTGTCATGGCAATGTAATGGGAGACGTTTCTTTCAGTACCCTTACGTATATGGATTGATATGAAAAAATCCATATACGGTTATACTAAAATTTGGGCAGATATGGCCATATATGGCATATACGGCCCTTATATGGCCATATATCTGCCCAATTTTGAATATATCCGTATACGGGCCCGTATACGGCCATATCTGCCCAATTTTTAATATATCCATATATGGCGCCTTATATGGCCATGTCTGCCCAATTTTTGATATATCCGTATATGACGCCTTATATGGCCATATCTGCCCAATTTTTAATATATCCGTATATGGCGCCTTATATGGCCATATCTGCCTGACACTCTAGACCATGTGTGAGAGCTCTATACATATATAAACAAAAACAGAACACAAATGCAAGATGGACCTTTCACGTGTGTATTTTATTTTCCAACAATTTTTTTCATTCTTCGGATTTGTCTTTTGTCTTTTTGCTTCTCAAGTCGCTGAGCTTTGCGCCCAGGGATAACATTAAAATTAAGTTTTCCACTACACTCGAACTGGCACCTCGTAGGGAAGTCTTTTGTGCGAGCTGTAAATGACAAAACACAATTGGAGCATGAAAGTAATGCTTACATTATCAGGGCCGATAAATAGCTCCAAAATATGTGCAGCTGATGACGCAATGACACAATATTTTATATGTATACATACATGCATTCACTTAGGCGCCAAGAACAACAATCATAAAACATCCGAACACGCCCGTATCGTTAAACCATCCTGCATGACCGTGGATGACTACGCAATGTGCTGGTCGATATGCAAAGCACCTTACAAGCAGTTGCTCAATTATTATTTTAGTTTACTTCCTTGCACTTTGAGGCGAAGGGAAGGGAGATGCTTGTCCCTGTTTTGCCCAAACAAATCATGGCAATTAAGCTACAGCTGTCACGTAGGAAAAAAACTGTTTTTCTCAACGACGTGATTAGCTTGTTAACCAGGTGAGGCCGGTTCTCCGAAATGGCATCAAATGTATGCACATAAAGCACTGTCATGGATAGCTGAACCAGCAAACATGTTTATACATTATTGCAATAAAGCAACTGACCTTTGGTGTATAGGGACGACCGAGTGTATTGTAACCTCTCCGAAATAGCGCGTGGAGTGCTCTGTTTGGTAAATAAATAAAATAAATGCAGATAATATCTAAAATGCGGCCACGCCATTTTTATACTCAATATGGCACTTTCAGTTGCTTCTGAAGCAGAATACACTTCCAGCCTCAAGGCTTCGTGGCAAACCCACCAGCAGCTGTCTCAGCAGCCGCACTGGTGCCAGATTCCGCGAATAAGCTACAATAACGAGAATTTCACTAGTGAAAAGGCGGGGGAAGGGCACCCGTAAAACGAACAGAATTTCAACAGCAACTTTTCTAAGGCATTCGTAAGGAAAAATCAGAAAATGATAGCGTGTGAGCTTCGATCTCGCCACAAGAAGAAAATACTGCATTTTGCATCTTTTTACAACGCCGCTAAAGGGTCGGAAGCGGAAGCAATGGCTAAGGCGCAACTAAAAATATAGAAAAGAAACACGCTAGCTTTGTGACATTAGCCGTTTATCCGATATCCGATGGTGAAAACAAAGCACTTAACAGCTACAAAATTCTCCAATTGACGTGCTTCTGAACGGACACACCGTATTAGAATTTTAGTAACAAGCAACAAAGCTTACCTTGTAGCGATCAGCCTGGCATGAAAGAAGCCTTTGTACTGCCACCAAACTTGCACTTGTGGCACCACTTCGTTAGGAATGTGCTCTTCCGTCACTCCCGATGCAGGCCATTTTAGAACATCGAAGGTTGTCCACTTATTTGCGACGCGATCGAAACATGCCACTCACTGCACTCAGTACCACAGCCCCAGCTTTTTCGCAAAGTACAGCCAGGCAGCCCACAGACAACAAAACCTTCGTGGAGAAAATGGCTCCAGTTGTGACGGCTACGCAAATGTAGTCCGTAAAAAAAGAAAGAGAGGTGTGTCGTTCCGGAGGAAACAGCAAACGTATAGCAGAAACTCGCATATTTCGATTGTTTCCCCGAAAATATGAGCGCGTTTTGTCAAACTGATGAGAAATGTGTTATGATTTAAGGCTGCCAGTGAGACATGTGTATTTTCTTGCTTACCACAAGCAATGGACTACTTTTTGGTCGCGAAAGTACACAGCGTAAACACGAGCGCTAGGTTCGGCAGCGCTTCACCTGATGCATGCAATCTCTTCCACGTGCACGTGAAAAAAGTGAGGGGCTGTCTCCAAAGGTCCTGTGCACTGTTCCGAGAAAAAAAAGCGTGGCTCTTTGCGCAAGAAAAGGACCGGAGGGGTGGGGGGGTATGGACAGAGGGGGACTCTTTTTTGTCATTTATTTTTTGGCTCGTCTTTTGCATTCTTTTGAACAATGGTGGGTCAGCTGTAGAAAGACTAGAAGCGATAGCCCTCTTTCGCGCCGCACTCGGACAAAGCGAGGTACAGAAAATAAAAATAAAAGTAAAGAACGTTGCTGACGCATTCCAGCAATCATTCGTTTAGCTATAACTTACAGTGAACATGCAATCTAGGTGCTTATTGCGGTAAAGCTGGCACAAGTTTTGCATTCATGCACCACTACAATGCGCACGTATATACAATTGCTTTTGCTTTTGCAACTGCAAAATCGACGAAACAATAATAGTTCAGCTTGACACATCGTTTTTATGCAGATAATAATTAGCTCGCGCTGTAGGTAAATCGTGTATTAATTCGAATTACGATGCCATGAGAAAGCAGAACTCACCACCAACCCTCCCTTACTCTCTTTTACCATTTACCCTTAGTGTTTACTTTTTGCATTCATTTCTTTTCTAATTACTAATTGCTGGATGGGACGAGATATGTGGTTCCATCGATTATTTGTGTGTATATAAATAACATTACTGGGTAATATATATATATATATATATATATATATATATATATATATATATGAACAAGAACGGAAATCTGGGCGAGTTGGTGATAATTCATATTGACCAGCTTACAGCGCAAACGGGGACGAAGACGAAGGAAAGGGAAGGTGAAAACACGAGCGCTGACTCTCAACTGACTCAACTGACTCTCAAGTCGAGAGTCAGCGCTCGTGTTGTCACCTTGTCTTTCCTTCGTCTTCGTCCCCGTTTGCGCTGTAAGCTGGTCAATATATATATATATATAAATATATATATATATATATATATATCTGTGTGTGTGTAGTTCGGAAAGAAGGTTTCCCTGAGCCCGAATAAATATTTTCAAAAAAAAAAGACATTCTCACGATTAACCAAAAGAAGTTTACTGACGTTGCGGCCGGTAGACCAGCCTTCATTAGAGTCAGGTGGACCGGCCTTCATCAGAGAGCCGGTCCACCGGCCGCAACGTCAGTAAACTTATACTGTTTTTGTTAATCGTGCGAATCTCTTTTTTAAGTATATATATATATATATATATATATATATATATATATATATTGTGAGGAACTGCCCCTTTATTGGATGTCGACACATAAATAATATAATACACCTGTGTATATGACTGTTAACTTGCATTATGTGACTTTGGTGCATACTCTTTATATCGAGTATGTAAAGCCATATACGGGCCACGGACGCCGTATATGGAAGTATGCTGCTACCGTATATGTCATATAAGGCGTAATATAAAGCCATATATGGGAGTATATAGCTGCCTTATATTTCATATAAAACGCCCTATACGTTTATATCTGACTGTATATGACCTTATATTGACCCTTATATGGCAGTATATAGCCTGATATGAACGCTTATATGTCCATATCTGGCCATATATAAAACATATCTGGCCCATATATGATATTTCCGTAAGGGTATGCACACAACCGTTGTCCAACCGTGATCACATGGCGCAATAGCATATTAGTATAACCTGAACACTGTGCAATTCGATGCAGTAAAGAAATGTGAAAGCACTGTTTGCTAATTATCCAATGTTAATATGATACACGGTGGCGGATCGATTTCGTAGTCCGATTACTTTTTTACATTTCTAGCAGATGGCAGTCAAAAAGTGTTTTCTGTGTGCCTGCACACATAGTTAAAGCAATAGGCTAAGTATAGCTTCACTTTTGACAAACATGTTACTGTAGAAAGGCGCGTTGCTATACCAGTTCCATTCAATTCAATTCAAATTTTATTTGATTTCAAGGATGAGGGCAGGCTCGGCAGAAAAGTGACGTTTGCCAGTTGAGGAAAACCCGAGCCTCCCCGATACATGGAAGGGATGAGCACATGGGAGATGGATGATGAACACAGACCATGTAAGGTATGGCGCAGTACAAGTGGAAATATACATGTACAACAAGGTTATGCACAAAAACTAATATACATAAACAGTTTCTGCAGAAATTACGCAGCACAGTGCAAAATATAACGGAACACAAATATTGTATAGCTGAAGATTATATGCCAATACATGACTATATATACAAGGCACCTCCATGATATTATGCACTGAATTTTTAATCGTTATTTTTCTCTGAAGTAATTTATTTAACAACAGAGGAACACAAAAACGCAGCATCTGTCGCCCAAATTTTGTTCTACAGAACGGAGTGTTCCGGTGTTCTTGGTGACGAGTAGGGGCGGAGTCGAATATCTTTCCAGTGCAAAGATGTCTAAGAAGGCACGGTTGTTATGAGAAAGGGATTGCTTATATCTCTGGCTAGGGAATAATCGCAGAGTTTGTGAATTCGGACAACAATAAAGCGCTTTAAACAGTTCATCAGTGTGTGCATAGTAGTCGATATTTGCTATATACCTATCACTTTCTCTTGTAGTCTGTATATTTTATTCGTGTTTGTTGGTGGTGTACTTGCCCATACCAAAACACAATTATTTACATGTGACAAAAACAAGATGTTCTAAAGTGTTCAACAGAAACTGTAATACCCACACAATTTGGAAAGATTAGCAATCAGATTAATAATGTGACGATCTCATAACATTGTGCGACTGAAGATAATCCTGAAATTTTAATGGTCTCTGCAATTTCAATGGCCGCGGTACCTATATGTAACCTATCATCTGGAAAAATATGGTTCCGCGAGTGAAATTCTACAGCTTTTGTCTTTCTTGCATTTATAATAATGAATTTTGTTAACTCCATGAGTTTAAGCTTTCTGACGTGGTATTTATAAGGGTGGTCATGACATTCACTTCGTTACCTTTGAAAAAAGGCTAGTGTCATTCACGTACAATATGTATGTAGGTATATTACTGATCTTCACAATGTCATTTATACATATGCTGAAAAGTAGCGGCCCTAAAATGATACCTTGCGGGACCGAAGTGGTTATTGCCTGGAGAGAAGAAAACGAATAATAACTTTTACACATTGCGAACGGTACTTAAACTAAGGTTTCAAGAGGGAAAGTGGAATGCCGCAAATACCATACATTCTCACTTTCAAATAGAGCACTATGACAGAGACGGTCGAATGCCTTAGAAAAATCTGTGAAAACACCAATGCATAGTTCATTAGTTTCAAATCATTTGAGGATTATTTCCTTCTGAGCTCGTACGGCAGTCTCCGTCGAACTGCCCTTCATGAAAGATGCTAAGGTTGATATATTATATTAAACCTAATGAAAAATTCATGAGTCTTCTGAAAATAGTTTTGCACCGAGCCCTTTCAAAATATCGATCATATAGAAATAGGCCGATAGTTCGTAAGGTCATTTTTGTCGCCTTTCTTTTACAAGCACGGTGACAACGGATGTTTGAATTTGGTTTGGGAAGCAACCTGGCGGAAGATACAGTTCCAATCGTAATTCATAATGACATTGGCCAACTTGAAATGATTTACAAGCTTCAATCACACTTTTCTCTGTGGATTTATTCACAGCTTTCTCACGCAAATATATATGTCTAGATGTTAGCTCGAGAGTTAGTCGGCATTATTTCACATCCTAGGAGAGCGAAAAAAGGAACGTCGGGAGCTTAGCCACTTTCAAATTTGTTGCTCACTTATATACATATGAATAATAGACACGCCTATGCCAAGTATATGCAAAGCTGGAGCCGTCAGTCATAACCAGAGGAGTTCTTCTTACTTTGTGTGCGGAAGGGCATAGTTTATGCTTCGTTACCTTGCTTAAATGATTACACAGAACGATGGCTTCAATTACCCTTAAAACTAAGCAATGACGTCAATAACGTGCATTCACTACATAATCGAGGCACGTTCATTATTACTTGATTCAAGACGAAGAATAAATGAAAGCTGAGCTGGCATATCTCAAGGCATACCAAGCAGCCAGACTTGCTCGCTTAACTGCAACTGCTATGCTTAACAGCATAGCGCTTTCAAAAGTTTGCTAGCAGTACTGAGCACAGGTTAGTTTCAGTTTGCGCACGAAATTCTCGAATGTACGCGAAGTCTTTGAATAGCGTGTTGTGGGGCACAAGGGAGTCTTCACTTGTGAACAAAGAAGTGGGCCAGGGGCTCTCGCTGCTTTACCAAAGCCGTCTCCTGAAAAACATATCAAATAAATTCATTAGGCATTCTGTGCACATGAATATGCAAGACACTTCCAATCCTGTGAAATCTGAGGAAACTTCTTAACTGGGACAAGGCTGTCAGGCTTAATATCCCCATCATGTAGCATTGTCATTATTACAATCAGTGTCATCTAGCAGCGGGCTCATGGCAAAAATGGGTTGAAAGACAAGCGCGGGTCCAGGTACCCTTCTCTGCTATCCAAGACTTCTATTTCTCTTTCCTATTCTTCACTGTTATCTTGTAGCACTGTCACTACCATTATCATTGTAACGTAGCAGTGGTTTCAGGGCAACTGTGTCGGTAGGGATTGATAGCAAGCGCGGGCCCGCTCACACCTTCTCGGCTATCCGATACTTTTCTTTCTCTTTCTTTTTCTTCACTATTAGTGTCATGTACCCCTGTCGCTATCACTATCACTGTAAAGTAGCAGTAGGGTAAGGACAACGGTGTCAGCAGAGACCGAGCAACGCTTATAGATACTTTTGGAGTTTCCGAATTCCCCATCTCGCCTACTGGGAGCAGGCGACCGGCTGTAGTTCCGCCTTCAGGTTCAGAAAGAACCCTAGAGCGCAACTGCTTGTTATTTTAGGCTCGAGTGGTATAACTTTGGGCCTAAATACATGCACTACATCTTTCGGAGGCCTTGGTAGTAAGAGTAGCTCGAGTAAGCATGGCGCACGCCGTGCACTTGTCGATTAAGTAGCTCATTGGCCGCCTTCACTTTCTTGGTATTTCAGATACTACTAGAGGCAATATTTGGAGGTTAGTTGCATGACCTGCCTCTCAAGTAAGTTTCGGCAAAAGATCCGCACTGCAATGAGCACCTCAGCGTACCTTGTCCTAAAACAAGTTGAAACTCAGCCTTTGCTTCAAGGTTGCACTATCCATCGTTATAAATCTCACGCAAACAACGTTACTTGTCTCTTCAGGTGACATAAACCAATGCACTTGCTTTTTTTCAAGTGTTCAGATTTCGGGAATTCTCACGTTGGTTAATTTTTAGGGGTGTGCAACTAAAAAACGCAATGTTTTGGAAACAAATAGCAAAACATCAATATATACTGATACGTAGGGTTGGCTTGGTTTGATTAAGTGCGAAGCCGTTATCACTTTCCTGTGCCACGCGCGCTTGTTGTTTGCGGCGTTTGCCGTTTTCACTTTCTGTTACGCGTAACGATGGCCGCGTTTATCTTGCACGTCACTTCGGCAACCGTGTAGACCATTCCTGAAACTTTGCATCCCTGATGCACACATTCGAGTGTCTTAAGAATTTCAGAGATAAAGCGAGAACGCGTTATGACGTGTGTTAAATGCCCGTACATTTAGCAGTTTCTCAATCTTTCCGTCGACCGACGACGGTTCACGCCGCTATTGCTGTTCATTGTGATTGGCTGTGTTCTGCTGGTCACAAGTTCGCCCAATAAACCGTTCGTCTGGCACTGTCTTGAGTACTGCGTGGTTCGCCTTGAGGGCTGTGTGCGTCACGACCGCGTGAAAATCTTGACTCAGCAACACTTGTCATAATCACAGATTAGTTCACAACTACATCGCATTTAACTTATGAAAAGCGGAATGTCTTTTTGTTAAAGGACACCCATCAAGGGCACTCGAATTACACACAAATATGGCCTTCTTTTTCTTTGTACTTTGATGGCGCTGTCATCGTCTTGGCACTTCTGTCCTGCAAAGGAATGCACCCTAGTTACCACGTAGACGTGAAATAATCCAGCAGGAAAGTCATTAAAGGGTTGTTCGCAAGAAATGAAGCGGGTTCCTTTCCGGGTAAGTGCATCCAAGACTCTCCAGGAGAGGTCACCAATAGAATCATTTTTCGATTGCTGGCTGGTGACAACTCCACACTCCTCAGACATTCGAGCAGTTTCTTGGAGGGCTAAACAAGGCTGCCGCTCACGTATTCCCTCTCCAGCAGCAATAATGCTTCAGAAGGAAGAATTTTCTGGGAACCTACTGCTTCTTCATGGGATTCAGTGCAATATGCGGCTATGGTTTTCAGGACCTTCCGATCTGCTGGTAGAGGGAAGCTCTACACGTGGTCATCAGGTCAACGCCCGCCTGGCCACCTTCGCAGTTTCCTTTGGTGGCTAGCTTGTCTGGTGTGTTCAATGTTAGAACGCCGAACAAAAGACTAAATTTGGACAGTGTGCTCTGATCTTCATCACCTCCGAAGAAGCTGACAAGGCCAAAAAAGAAAGTCGCTGCAATGAGACAAAACGTGGCATTCCCTATAAATATTGGTGCAAATTACATGACAGGCTCTTATTTTACCACAGGTTGGAGCCGGTGGAGGCTAGCAGTAAGGATGTAGTTCACATCTTGGCCCAACAAGAGGTGAGTAGATGACAAAACAGACATAAGTGTCACGAGCGAAGATTCCATGCTGTGTCTTGATGCAAAGAGCTTGCCTCCGTTGGTAGTGTGAAGGCCTTGCCTCTGTTTGAGTCATCATTTCTACGGATCTCTGGAAAAATTGCAGAGAACGATTAAAATGACACATCCAGATAGCGCTGAAGGCCGCCGCACAGTTTGTTTAGGTACAGGGACCCCTTTCTTTGGGGACCTTCGTCTTTTGCGGCTGCGTGAAAAGTACACTGCGACGCTTGGAAATGAGAAAGAGACAGCATCACTCCTCACCACGGTCGTTTTCGACTTCTCCACGTGATACATTCATATGTCTTCAGGATGTCACTTTCTTGGAAGTGCACACTGCACACCTTGCACATATTTCCCGAACTTTTCTTCGCTCCTGGAATAGATATTTTCTATTCCGCAGCAACGGGGGGTCGCGCGGTGGACGGAAAAAGTGGCGTTTCTCTTGTTCTTTCTGTACGCGCTCGTGCATACGGGCACAAAACACGCCGGTATGACGTCCAGAAGTTCTGATGCATGACGCGCAGGATATCGGCAACAGCAGGTATTTACCTCTAGAGTCGGGAGATGTCAACAATCGGCGACTCGTACGTGGTAAGTGACAAGGTACTTTCTTTAATGTAGGCATCGCATTTCCCTTACGAAGACCGTGGAAGCATGCCACGTGCACAAAGAGCTACGAGGCATACACCCCCCCCCCCCCCCGCCCTCCGCCAAAAGAAGCAACGGCGCTAGCGAACACCAGCACGCAACCCACACAACTGCAGCGTGAAAGCAGCAGAAAGCTGCCGTTTACTTAGCGCAAAGTTAGACTGCAGCGTCCCCACACTCCATAAGAGCCAATCGCGCCCGCATCGAGAGCAGGAGTTCGGAAAATGGAAAAGTGTCTATAAACGTGAGGATTCGGGGTAAGCGAGGGTCCGCTCTCTCTTCTGCACTATCCTAGCTCTTATTTCTCATTCTTCACTGTCAGTATTGTGCAGCACTGTCACTACGACTATCATTGTAACGTAGCTGTGGACTGATGGCAACTGCGTCAGTAGGGGTGCAGGGCAAGTGCTGGTCTGCTCTTCCCTTCTCCGCTATCCGAGACTTTTCTTTCTCTTTCTTTTTCTTGACTTTCAGTATCATGTAGTACTTGTAGCATCATTGGTATCTCTGTTTTGAGGAAGACCTATGGTACACGGGCCCTATGACGTCACTGGTGTGAAGTGATAAAAAGCGGCTTTCGAAACAAACACGGGGTTTCTCGGGTGCGCAGCGACGTCGGAGTGGCGTCTGTCTTTCACGCGCATCATACCGCTCTACCTAGAGCGACATTGACATGTGTCAGAAGTGGGATGAGCCATTCATTCCTAGCTACCATTGCATCACTCACCCTGCGCTCGGTCTGCACAATGGCAGCCCCGAAGCGGTGGCCATCCCGCCACCGACACCATTTAACTTTACCAGACTTCCTAATTGTCAGAATGTATTATGTCGTTCAATAAGTAGCGCTACGCGTTGGGGCTCAGCGACAGAACGCAGGATGCCAAGGTGCGAATGTTAATAAGGCGATAGCGTTAATGAGCTCGTTTCGATGAAATTCCAGTGTCGGCGTCGTTGGTTGCGAACAAAACATGAACGTTTTCCGTGAGAGAAAATTAAAGGTATGTGTAAAAAAGAAATAAGTGAAACCTTTGCCGGCCGGGGAGCCGAACCTGGGACCTCTCGCTCCGAAGCGCAATGCGCTACTTCCTCTGCCATGCCACTTCTTTTTTCTTTATGACATGAAAATGTCAAATGAAGTTACGTTACTTGGAAACAATGTCTCCACTCTCAAACTCGGGCAAAGACACACAAGCGTCTAACGAGTGCATCCAGTCAGGCGGCGAGTCTTGCGCCTGATACACACTT